>JAUKPP010284609.1:0-10489 GCA_032273245.1 Phyllaplysia taylori
TGGGGAGGGGTCAAGGTTGGTTCAACGTATTGTGACAGGCAATTTATAAGTCATATGAGATTGACAGCCGGAGCCGCAGTGGAGCCGGAGCCGGAGCCGCTATTTGAGGCTGGAGCCGGAGCCGGAACCGCACTGATTTTACTGCGGCTCCACAGCCCTGCTTTCTATACTATTACTATTATTATTATCTGTTTAGCGTAGGCTTCCTTGTACTTTTCCCCATAGGCCTATCAATGTGTCCCAATCTATTAATAATCTGACAAAAATGGCAAAAAAAACCAACCCCACAAAAACAAAACCAAACAAACAAAAGCAAAACAAAACGGTAGGGACTAAAAAAGATGAAGGTGAGTATCGAACCCTTGACACCCGGGTGGCAGAAATAATTCAAGTACTACCTGCTCTACATGATAGCAAGGGGAAAATTAATAAGTAGTTTAGGTTTTCACCAAGTTCATCAGAGATGGTTTCATGCACCATCTGCGTCTTTGCGTGCGAAAAAGTCAGGGAGGCGTTTGTTATAATTCCCTATTGTGTAAAGCAGTGGTTCCCAAACTGTAAGGGGGTCGCGACGGCAATCTCGGGGGGTCGCGAAGGGTGCACGATTTTATTAATTTTTAACCTAAAACTGACAGGTTCACGATATTATTTTTATTTAGGGGGGTCGCCGATCGTTTTGGCCTACAAAAAGGGGTCGCGGCATGAAACAGTTTGGGAACCGCTGGTGTAAAGTGACTAAATCTAGCTCTATTGCTTCTAAAACAGCCAAACTGCCGGCGCCTCTATAAAAAATTAAATTTTTTCTATTTCTATGTGTAGAAGTAGAACTGTGTGTGTAGGCCATATCACAACCAACAGATATGTCATTGTTACGTTTACGTTCAGGGTTAGGATTAGTAGGATAGCCTTAGGCGCAAGACCCTAGTGTTCCAGCCTATGTTCCTTGTCTAATCTCTCTCCCTCTCTGAAGTTACACACTCATATATGATACAGGCTAGGCTAGGCCTACACACACACACACACTGTGTGACAGGAGTATTCTTAGGAGGCCTAGGCCCCCCCACACACATAGGCCTACACCTACAACAATCACACTGACACAATGTTTACACACAAATACAGACACCAAGGCCTATGTGCACATGGGCCAACATAGGCCCATAGGTCTAGCAGATACATACATGCCTACACACATAGCCTAGGCTACAAAGGACATAGCCTACACACAATAGAGGGATACATGCCTAGGTCTACATCTATCTACCAATAGATACACAAATGGCTACACATACATAGACATGCCTGCACACATTTCAGCCTACATACAAACGCACAGGCCTACACACAAATGCATATGCCCACACATATCACACACACAGTAGGCCTACAGATAGGTTACAGTACACATTTAAGCCTGCATACACAGAGTGTGACAGAGGCCTACACACTATATATACATGTATGTACATACACATACTTAGTTTTTTATGCAAATACGCATCCACGGGTACACATTTTGGTTTGGTTTGGTTACCAGTTTTACTTCCCCTGCAACACTGTAAGGTCATTTAAAGTGGCTTAAAAACGTTGAAAAAAAGTAGTTACATGGTTCAAATTGCTTTAAACAAGTTAGTTTTATCATAATTTGTTAACTTAATGAATTTTTTTTCTATGCGTGGAGGCATTACTAAAAAAGTTATAACAGTTTTTCACACCATAAAATTGCACCAACTCACAAGAACGGAAGTAAAATAAAGGACGCCATTCAAATGTGAAATACGTCACAATTTATAAGAAAAACATTCTTTGTCTCACTTCCGGCAGAGTATAGCTGGTGGCACTTAAATAATGGAGTGCCCTTGTATTGTTATTGGGTGTAATATAAGAGGATTTTTAATTGAGATGGGGAAAGGATGTCAATGCATGAAACAAGCTGAATGCCGGGCCAACTCTGTTAAAATAGTCTGACAACCTACATAATAATGTAGCCTGGTAATAATAATAAATAGCAGCTGACATTGCTGTTGTGCTAACTAGCACTACCTCCACTACCATCCTGAGGCTTGAACATTCGTGGTTCTAGATGGGATGGTAATCAATCGATAGGGTAACAATAAGTCCACAGAGTAGGCCTGAAGTAAAGTAAAGTGCTGGTGGCTTCAGTGGCAGATGAATCCAAACGGGGAAGTGAAGCGGAAGTGATTCCTATTTTCTACCACAGTGACCTCCCTTGCTACACATAAACTGTGACATCACAATTTATAGAACTCTTCTTTTTCTTTTGACCTTTCAGCAAAGTTCAATTTCGAGTAACTCGTGCGTGTTGACGTTTCACAGCCACTTTAAGAGACGGGCTGCTTCGACCCTTGCCTGTCAGGGCCAACCCGGGCTGAGAGGGAAAAAATCCCAGCAGAAAAAACCCTAGATTGTCCGCGATTGGGGGTCGAACTGGGGTCTTCCGCATGCATAGCTCTAGCATACCTGTAGGTTGTGATAGTGACAGGGCCTAAAATGGTTAGGGTTAGCTTTGTGGGACCAGGACTTAGGGTTAGTGTTAGACCCTAACTCTCGCCGAGTCGTCTAGTCAAGACTAGTCTAATCCTAACCCTGACACGTTTTCTTCTTTGTCATATATAATGTAGCCTGCTTACCCAGTCTACCTTGACACCATTTTTTTAATAATATCATGACATATACACCAATGAAAATCTTATTAAAATTAAATGAGCGGTTGTAGAGAAATCTTGCTTCCAACGTATCGATTACTATGTTTTAAATGGACTAAAGAAGCGTGAGCTGCCGTATTGATTCCTTGTTTTGAGCCAAAGTGGAGGTGGCATGGGCGCGTGACGTAACACTTTCCCCGGTCAATAAAGTAATTTGGACATACAGAAAAGATTCACAAAACTTCACACACTGTGTACGCAATCCGACCAAACTCGTAACACATGAGTGAAGAACAAAATTTTGTGGAAAAAGATTGTTGTTTCGGCTGTAACAGCACAAGCACGTCTGTCTTTTCTTCTAAATTTTTAGTGTTGGTAGTCAAGTATACTGTGGTGTTGTAAACAGTAAATAATTTCTTGCATTAATTAGAAAGTGTAACTGATTAATCAAACATCAATAAGCCATATATAGGCCTTATAATTGAGCCTGTGGTAAAATGACAGGACTGCAGTGATGACGACGATAATAGAAGGCTCAAGGTCCCAGGCGTAAAATTTATTCACATAAGCACACACACAGTATAATAAGGAACTCAATTAACGATCAGGGCCAGCACAAAAGAAAATTAAAACCAACACAGTAGCCATGAGAGGCCACTAGGCCCCAGAGCTGAGTAGAACCACCTTCCCTACGTGCGTTCTGTCTTCGCCTACCCGCACTAAAACTAAAAGACGAGAGATTTCAATCTCCGCGTCAAATTCCCACTGACGCTTCCTCTGGGCGTCATAACTCGCTATTGACCAATGGTCATCGAGTTGGCCTCTTGGACGTTGCCAATTAAAAACTTAAGGGGAAGTGTTCAGGGGCTGTTTGGGATGACCTAGATGACAACTGGACACCTACTGTGGGTTGGCAGGGGTGGTTCAATCAAGGCGGAACCGAGGTGAAACAATAAAAAAAATGCATTCAAACTTCGACAAAAAGTATTTTTATAATGCCAGGGATATATACGTATAACCATTAGTCCGACATCTCGTTACAACCAAACAAAGTGGTTACAGAGAAGTCTTGCTTCAAGCGTGTCCACAATATTTAGAACGGACTAAAGAAAAAAGACTAAAATGAATAAGGATGAATTGGCAGAAAACAATGTTTCTCTCTCTTGCCGTCTTTGACTGAGATATTTCTATTTAGAATCGATCAATAGAAAAGAGTTAGCAACAGTCCATGAACTTTGCTACTTGCTCTTCATAATGCATTTTTGTTCTTGAGTAGGCTTTCATCCATATAAATGTTTCTTGGTTTTTGACTTAAAGTTAGGTCATTTTAAGGAGTTAAAAAAAAAACCGTGGGCCTGTATAAATCACATTCTCATGATAGATGGTGTGTTTCAGTCATGGAGACACAGCCTTCCAGCATCTTTAAAAAAAAAAATCATATTGCCGGCTGGCAAAAAGTTGTCGTAGGAGATGGCCTCGGTTGCCATCTGGAGAAAATGGCAGTGGCCAGAGAAAAGAGTTTGTATGTGTGTGTGTGTGTGTGGGGGGGGGTTGCAATAGCGCTGCTCGCCCACCGGAAAGAGGAGTAAAGGGGTGAGTGAAGGGGGCACCGCGCCACTCATCATCGGCCAGGGAGAAGTAAATGTGATGGCACTGGTTAAAGGGAGGAGGAGGAGGGAGTGAGTGTGAAGTACGAGGGCTGTCCCACGGAAAACCGGAAAATGGCTATAAAATCCAGAATTTTAGACGTAGAGTGACGAAATTATCACATATTATACCTTAAGCAATGCTTTATGTCTCAATGTGATCGCCACCACGATGAATGCATTTTGTCCATCGTTGGATAAGAGAGAAGAGACCCTCCCTAAAGAAATTGACGTCAAGAGATTTCAACCACTCCTTAATAGCTTCCACAAGGTCGTCTTTGTTGGTGAACCACCTTCCAGCCAGATGGTGCTTCATCAAAAAGGTATTCTAAAGGGACTAAATTGGGAATATGAGGACGATGGGGTCGAATCTCCAAGTCGTACTTTTGGATCCAGTTCTTTTTCACTTTTGGGGTATATGGGGTAGCGTTATCGTGTGTTGCAAGATGACTCCTCTTGCCAACCTGCGCTTTGTGCTCATCATTCAGCTGCTTCGGAACCAATTGAGCAGACACCTTCCTGTAGTGCAGTTCATCAAAAATTGATTTGTACTCTAAACTTTTAAATGTCTAGAGTTTCCGATATTTCGCGATTTTTGAGTCGCCTGCCTGTTTGAATGAGTTCATTAATGCGAAAGGCGTTGTCCTCTGTCTTGGCAGAAATGCATCGCCCAGAAGGATTTTTGTCATTGATATCAGTACGCACGGCTTTAAAGGGATTACATCACTCAAATATCCCTAATTTGTCCCAATGGTTTCTCTCCATAAACCTAAATTTCTGTGAATTTCATGCGGTTTGCACCCGTTTACGATAAGAAATTGAATTTCAGATCTGAACTCCACTTTTGACCTCATTTCCAAAGGGGTTGCCATTTTTGTTGACCTGCCATATTCGTAGTTCTTGAGTGGTGCCCATGTTGCTTCGTCAGTAAATCACGAAATAGTTGTTCTACAAGTGTGTTTTTACAGAATGAAAAAATTCGTAATACTTTCCCAGATACAGCCATTTAACGGTTTTCCGTGGGACAGCCCTCGTAGATGGCGCTGATCGCTGGCTAAAAAGAAGAGGAAGGAGTGAGTAAGTGTCTGAAGGCCAGGGAGAAATAAGACGAAGAGAGAGTGATTTGGGCATCTAGAATCTAGATGAACAGTCATGCCGTAGGCCTACAAGTTTTTTAAAAAAATGAATCATGAGGACGCGTTGATGCAATACACTCGTTCCTAACACTTGACGAAGATAACTTTTTTGCATCTTGCATTAATATTTGAAAATTCTGCGGTAATCAGAGGCAAAAGAAATGTGAATAATTAATATAATACGCATGAACACAACACGCTATACGCAACAACTTGTTTGTGTGTAAATGACTTTTGATTTGTCTAATTAACACGGCCATGAGGGTGTCAATAGGTGGATGTTTTTGTGCAGTTTCAGTGTCACTTTGTAATCTCTGTGTCCTTGACATCGATTGCAGCCAACTGAGGTCACACATGGAACTGACTTTCTCTCCCAATTACCGCCCTGCACCCTTAACCCATAGAGTCCCCGAATGGGTTCAATGGGCTTTTTATATTTATTGTACGAGTTGGATGGGGCGAAAGATGGATGTTGTACTGCTCCAGGAACTGCTGTGACACGGGCAGTATGTGGTCAAAGAGCTTATAAATTCATAAAGAGATGTACGCTCGGTCTGCATTAGTAAGCGGAAAGAGAAAGAAAAATGTAGGCCTATACGCAAAAGAGTTCAATAATTCCCACTCAGGCGCGTTACCACGTCATAAGCTCCCGTGATGCCAAGAGGCGGAAGTCGCAGAAGAGTAAAAAACTAAAATCATCACGTGGTTGATGTAATTAAAATTTATTGCTAATTTATAGTTTTTAGGTTAATAATAATAATAATTTTGATGAGATTTTTTGTTTGCTTGTGCACTCTAAAATAAGTGTGTGCCTTGTTCTTTTCATCTGGTAGTTATTAGGACGTATTTATTTGTAGAAAAGCCAGCTTTTTTGGCCGTTTTTGCTTGGACCATAGGGTGGAGCCTAACACCACGGGACTTTGTCTGATAGGCGCCATGTTTGAAGATACGCGCCTTAAAGTTGCCTCATAAAGGGAGGTAAGTTTCGGCTCTCGGTACTCCCTTCTCTCCAATGTGGTCTCGCGTTGTCTTGCTGGAAAAAAGTTCAGGTGCCTCACGATGGTAATGAAGTGTCAGCCAGAACTGGCCTGCGATGCAGCTGTCTGCATACGTGGCTTGTGGAATACAATCTACACAGTACGCTTGGTACTTGTGTTTGATGCTCTTCCTGGTTGTCTCCGAGGCTGCCAGGAACAGATTCATGCGGTGTTGAGTTGGCATACCTAGAGGCGATCATGATATTCCAGCTTGTGGGAGATGATCACTCTTCACGTTGGTCGCTTGAACCTGGTTCTGCAGTCTGTAGATGGTGGAGACATGCACGCCAGTAACATTTGCCACATGATGAGCAGACTCTCTATCCTGTAGTTGTCCCAATATCCCTGTCATAGTTTTCAGATGGAAGTCTCCGTACCTTGATACTGCTTCCGTTCTAAATGGAATTCCATATTTCAATGTCAATGCTTTGAATTTATGGACCAGACCCAAGTGTCCCCATGAACACAAATTCATTACTTTTTGCTTTTTGCACAATATCTTTTATGAATCTGATTCAGTGGAAAAGATGTCAATCTGTCTTGTGAATTTTGTCAGCGGCAATATTAGAGCTCACCTGTGGTCAAAATGATACAACAGGCTGTAATTGCCCAGCGTCTAATTTCAGTGGGAATAGTTTGGTTTTTTTCCCTCAACAGGAACGAGTATCCTAGATATTTTGAAAACCACTGTACAAATAAATACATTTGACATCGCTGCTAGAGGCATCAAGGTATTATTAACTGTAAGTAGGTATTCCAAATGCCAAAAAAATTGCGTTCTGTCTCAGAATTGAATGAAAAACATTCTGTTTCGCTGCGCGCTAATTTCCTTGTAATCAACCTATCACAATAGTTGACCCACCAAATAAAAGGTATATATTTTCATGCTATAGATATATGCCAGGCGTGTTTTTGTATTTATTGTGTTGCGCCGTGATTATGCATTCTAAAGAGCAACCAAATAGAGTGTTGCATCGTTGTGCGCGCCAAAAATATAGGGTATGTTTCATCTTTTGTTTGAGTCGAGCATCGATCATGAATGAAAGTGACATCATGATGAAGGGAAATGAATAAGCTTTATTTCCATATATTATTGTTTTTGTCGTCTGCGCCATAGAAAATAAGAATTTTCAACTTTAAATGAAGAAAATAGTGCTTTGCAGTAAAAAAGTGTAGGATTATTAGAAAGATACAGTCGAACCTGCTCTAGCGACCACCTGTTTAAGACGACCACCTGTACAAACGACCACTTCTCACTCCCCCCCCCCTTGATTTTCTCTATATAATGTCACTGTTCAAGACGACCCACCTGTCCAACGCGACGGCGACCACCCTCTTTCACTGACCAACAGCTACAAAAACCTGCCCAAGACGACCATTCGACTCTTTTCACCCGACACGTTGCCATAATCATGGGCGCCTATCGCTGTGGAAGAGTGATGAACCTTTGTCCCGGATGAACCTTTGTCCCGGCCGCCAGTATCCATTCTTTTCATCTATCGTTGTTACACATTCCATGTATTAGTCCCTCCCACAAGTTATACACTTGCTGACCAGCACTGAGCAGTGGCAAGGTTAGCGCTTCCCCATTGGGTAACAAATTTTCAACTGCGAATGAGTGTTGCAAGCGACCATCTGTTGTTATCAGCCCCTCCCATAATTGGCAATACATTTTTATTCTTGACCAACACGAGGTCGGTAACTACAGACTTGCCACAATGGTGTCGCTTGTTCGTTGAGGGGCGACGGCACATTTCTTTGTTCTCTCCACGGGACTTGATCCCACTCATCTGATACATTTTGAACAACAACAAAAATACAAAGCCAATGCATCCTCTCCCCTCTGAAGGAAAAAAACAGCAACAAAAAAACAAATACATGTATTTAAAAACATCCCACTTGGTAATGAAATGATTGGTTGTTTTCTTACTTCATCATCTGACGGGAGGGAGGGGAAAGGCTTATTTTTTTCACTTCACATTCATCTGACCTGTCCAAGACGACCACCTGTCCAAGACGACCACTTTTCTCTCGATAATGAGTGGTCGTCTTGGACAGGTTTGACTGTAGTTCCATTTTTTCACTTTAGTACCAAATTGAAGTTAAGATTGGTGAGACAGCGAGCATCAGCCTGTTCAAAACGTAAACGCTCTTCACAACTTTAGAGCAGCTCGGGAGCGCAAATTGACGTTAAGTTTATGAAAGGAATATCTGCACCTGGCCCTCAAAGACCTAAATGACGAGGGATTGGAGGGACTCTTTGGAAGAGCGTGGAAAAATGGCTTTAAAATCTGTTATTGATAAGTATTGATGTAGGCCCTACGAATTTGCCCCCAGACAACTTTTTAATAATATGATTAACATGCCGTCAATGGTTTTACTTGACCCATATACATATGTCGACTGTGCAGGGTGGCATTGAGCTTGTTTTTATGGGAGATGGTTTGAAACTCTATGGAGGCTTTATACCGCCTTCTGTACTGTGTGTCATGCTCTGCTTTGTAATAATCCATGCACCGTGACCGGCTATAGAGTGCATGTTTTGGGTCGCTTTTTTATGGGCCAAAAGCCACTCAACAAAGGGTTTCTTTTCTGCATGTACCAAAGTTTTGCTAATCCTTTAAAAACTAAAGTATTTGGATCACTTTCAATTCTTCTTAAGCCAACCTATATTCTGATTCATGTTTCACCGCTATTAACTGCAAAAACTCCACTGGGACAAACGTTTCAATTTTCGCGTTTTTATTTGGTTATCTTTTTTGCAGGTTATTATCTCACATCCAAAACATTTTAACACACTTTCTCAATATAATGAACTAGAGCTTGAAATTTTCTGCAATTGTACCTGTTTCAGAGAATACAGTCTGGAACATGGGTTCTTTCGCATGACAGGCAAAGAGTGTAACCATTACACCACAGCATCAATTACAAATCTTAATATTGGTTTGTTTCACAGAGTACAGCACCTGGAACTCTGGTCCATTGCATGATAGGTGAAAAGTCGAACCATTAGACCACACCACTGGTTACAAATCCCAGTATTGGTATGTTTATGATTTTGCTTCGCTCACAGAACTTGCTTTTTCATTATCAATGGCATTGGCTTCCTCAGCCTTTTGACTTTTTCATTTTAATATAGCATCAAAGACATAAAAAAACATGTTTTACTGGTTTCTAAAAAACTTTCCATAGATTCCTACACGACAGCTGCAGACCATTAACGAAAATCTCCTCATGGCACTGTTTATATCATAATATCTGCTCTAGGGGAAGAAGTCCATTTTGATTTCAGATGTAGGAAACGAAACAGAGAGGGGGAAATGGCCCCAAGAAGGAACTGGTTTCCCAGGAACTAGGTAGATAGGATTTGAATAGTGAAGAATAATAATCCAGCTCGAAACATAGTAGTGCTATTAAGCAATTCCCAATTACAATTTAGAGTGATGCCAGAGTGCATGCATCGTCCGTGTCTCTTGAAAAGAAGTTTTGTAACATGTGATTTGAAATGCCTCAATTTTAAGCATCGAGTTAATTGTATCAGAAAGTTCTACATGTATTCTAAATCAAAGCTAACAGCTGATTTTTGCTCACATTTTCAAGGATATCGGTATTTGGCCTGTAACCAAATGTAGACTGGTCTCTGACATAATTTGTTGTAATGTGCATTTTAGTTTATTTGTGGGTTTCTTTAGTTTAAAGGACTTCAAACTAAGTGAGCTGATTATTGATACAATTCCAATGCCCCAGTTACATTCCACAATAAGACATGGAGAATACTAGATGTTAAATATTCAATGCGAGGTTTGAACACAGTAGTGCTGCCATTATTTTGCAGACACCAGGTTAAGAGAGTCTATAACCATTTAATTTAGATGTTATCAATGTCAATATAATAGGCAAAATAAGTGCACCATCAATAATGATGAACTATTTGTGTGGCTGCAAGGGAAAACCCTTCGCATTGACCAAAATATGGAAATTTAGTTGATTGTATTGTCTGAATC
>JAUKPP010284620.1:0-10489 GCA_032273245.1 Phyllaplysia taylori
CCCCACGCGGGCCTCGAACTCACGTCCTCTGCGTGATAGGCGAAGCGCCTAACCATTACACCACCGCGCCGGTCAGCCTTATGGAGGATAGTACTCTAAATAGTTGTGTTTATTTTCGTTTCACGCGTGTGGAGGGTGTGGTGTGGAGTGTGTGGTCTATCATGAGAGTCGGCCTTAGGCCGCGAGTCCACTGACATGTTTTGTCAGTTTCTGGCCAGGCTCATCTACATATGATATATACATAATATGAGCCTGGCCTGCAACTGACAAAACATGTTAGTGGACGCGCGGCCTAACACGGCGTCTTTTTATGGATCGCCAGCAAGTGGTAGGAAATCTGGGGAATGGGGTGCAAAACTGGTGGTGCTGCGTTTTTAATTTTTTTTATTTAGACAACACCCCCCCCCCCCCGTAACCCCGTGCAGCTTTGGACCAAAAGCTAAAGCAAGAATTTACACCAACGAACTCACTAGAGTCCAACTAACCAGAGAGTTGCCTTTTTCTATTCCCTAAAGAGCTTCACTTGTAAAAATCGGCAGCTTCGTATGGAGTTTGGCCTTAAAGTTCTGTGTCCACCACGATTGGCTTCCGGCGACTCTGTTGTCTTCATTACTGTGACTTTGAAATATCTTATCACTTACTACAACCATAGCATCGAGTATCTGACGCCTCTTGCAATACTTTAACTTATTGTTGTATTTCTACGTTTCAGGGAGCCAAAGTCCAGAGACAGCTTCCGAGACGAGGATCAGTATATTCAACGTAAACGTTCAACGCAGTCCAGTCCAGTCGTATTATATCAATAGCGCAACGAAAAGTTTTGGATCCTTCAGTATCAATCCCCTTCGAGACCACAACAAGGAGTTTCTTCTCTGTCATCAAACCAAGATATGATAGTTTCTGACTGAATATGTGGCAAGGTACTTTGTGTGCTGCCTATGACACATATCAGACGTTGTGGAAGTGAGGTATTCTGACAAGTGGATATTGGATTTATTCTTCCGAAAATTTAGTTAGTTAGTTTAAAGTTATATATATTTCTAGAGACACTGGTTTCTTTGGCTGTTTTTGCCTGTCTTCCCAAACGAAAAGACAGGGGGATTTAAATAGAAAAGTCGGATACGTTGATACGCCAAGGAGGCTCCTTAGTGTGAGCTCGACTTTGAATAATAACATAACTATGAAAAGTGCTGCAAGCGCGATAAGTGTACATTTTGTTGAAGTGCAGCTATAGCAAGTCTTTGAAACGGAGGACAAGTAACAGAAAAACTTTTTATTTCCGCACTATATATTAGAGGGTGAAGGATACCCAGTGTGGATGTCTCAAAAGACAAGAAATAAGGAGGTACAACGGAGAAAGAAGTAACAAGAAAAAGTCTGTTTCACACTATTTTTAAAAGGACATTGGAAAGTTACTTTGATGACTGTTTCAAAATGAGTTGTGTTTTCCTAGCACTCTGTGTTGAAATTTCCTTCCATAACCCACATCGAAAAACGCCTCGACTGCGACCGCACGTTATCGTCTGAAAGATCACGTAACCAAGGCAACGTTTGAGAAACTTGGCTCCCACAATGCACCTGGAGGGCCTATCGTTTGCAAACATCGTCTACGCCCACCCAGACGATAATACGTCATCAAACACGTTTGACTCTGTGTGGAACGTCACAGTTCTGCGTCAACTCAACAATGACATCTTCCGCCGTCTCATGCCCGCCATTGTTGTACTCGCCACCATTATGGTAGTGGGCGTGGCCGGAAATGTCGTCATATGTTACATATTCATCAGGAAGATGCGCAGAAGTAGCCAGAATTTGTTGCTTCTCACGCTGGGTGTGTTTGACCTGATGAGTTGCTGTATTGGCATCCCCTCTGAGATCTACGACATGAGCCATTACTATCTGTACCACTCCAGGGCTGCATGCAAGGCTCTCAGGTAAACTTTGGAAGACATTTCTATCAAGATAGTGGGTTTTTCAGAATGTTTTAAATAATTTAAAAAAATATGAATTAATGCTTTTTCTCTTCCCCTCTCCCTCTCTCATTTTCTCTCTCTCTCTCTCTCTCTCTCTCTCTCTTTATCTCTTTCTCTCTATCTTTTTCTCTCTATATATAATATACATGTATCTTTCTCTCTCTCTCTCTATCTCTTTCTCTCTCTCTATCTCGTTCTCTCTCTATCTCTTTCTCTCTCTATCTCTTTCTCTGTCTCTCTGTCTCTTTTTCTCTCTCTCTCTCTTCCTCTCTCTCCCTCTCTCTCTCCTTTTCTCCCCCCCCCCGACGTCTGTGGTGTCATGTTTAGGCTTTCCCTCTATCAGACAGAAGACAGGATTTCGATCCCCATATTGGACGAAGGGATTTGCAATGGTAAGAGGGTTGGTTGTTTAGTTTGGGTTTAACGTCCCTTGCAACACAATCAGGTCCTTTAAAAGGGGAGGGGGGGTCCCACCGACTTCTACGTCCATATTCCTGAGGCGGGGGAGGGGGAGGGGAGAGGGGGAGGGGAGAGGGGGAGGGGAGAGAGGGAGGGGGAGGGGATCAGAGCCATGAAAATATCGAAAAAAAAAATTCACGTTAGATAATCCAAGGATCCAATCCCGGGAATTCCGCATTTATAGGCGAGCACTTTACCCTTCGGCCACAGGCGCTCGATTTTTACAAGAGGTGTAAAACTCAAACCAGAAAATCAACAGGAAAATAATCTAATTCATGGAGAATGAAATATTGTGGAGATCTCATAAAGAGAAAAAGAAATGTCAAAAGCCTCGTCGTCCGAGTCCCAGCCGGTTGCAGAGATTCTATATTCAGGCCTGAACCATTCCCATTCCCATTCCATGCAGACCACGAGTGATACGATACACCAACTTGGTGCAGACTTACACTACAATACATGTTCCTCTTCATAGCACGGTACATAGTATGGAAAGGTTTTTCTAAATCCTTAATTACCGGCAATTATTCTCCCCGCCAGCCGGCGGCTTTATGGGTAAATGTGAGTCTGTTCAACTTTATAGAGTCGAGTATCTTATAGACTGTAAAGATGTACGTGGTTGGTGCATCCCAGTGCAGACTGTGTCATTTACATGGAGATTGGTAAATCCCAGGTTACAGCAGAGAAGAATTAGGGGTTTGGGGCTCAAAGGGTTTGAATATGGAGAGGGCAATAAAGGGTAAAAAGGGTGTTGTGGTTGAATTAGGCGCTTATTTTGGATCAGTATAGGCAGGTTTGGTACATGTTTTAGTATCATGTTTCTCAATGGTTAAACCAGCCAAAGATGCTGGCGCCTCTATAAACATCTCTATCCTGTCATTCGCTTCGAATTTGCCTTCCTCTATTCTCTTTTCCTTTATCTCTCTTTCTACCCCCCCCCCTCTCTCTCTCTCTCTATCTCTTTCTGTCTTGGTTTCTTTATGTCTGATTTGATTTGGTTTTGGCTTAACGTCCCTTGCGACACTGTAAGGTCATTTAAGGGACGGGCTCCTTCGACCCTGCCTATCAGGGCCAACTCGGGCTGAGAGGGACATTGTCCCTGCAGAAAAACGGAGATATACTCGAGCAAACAAACTGCCCCACGCGGGCCTCGAACTCACGTCCTCTGCGTGATAGGCGAAGTGCCTAACCATTACACCACAGACGCCGGTTCTTTTACTTTGTCTATTTGTTTCCTGTTTAGAAATTTAGAAATACATGAGTAATAATAGTATGTATTTATGCCCATCTTTCTACCGCTGTCCCCTTCCCTGCCTCCTTCCCTATCTCTCCATCTCTCTCTCTCTCTCTCTCTCTCTCTCTCTCTCTCTCTCTCTCTCTCTCTCGCTCTCTCTCTAACTCTCTTTTTTTCATCCCTTTTTTTCTCACCATTTACCTACTATACACTTTCTGGATTTTCCCCTTTCTATCTCTCATTTCCACGTTCGTTCCGTCTTTCTACCTTTTCTATCACTCCTCTAGCCTAACCCGTCTCTATTGTCCACTACTTTACTTTCTCTCTATCTTTCTCTCTTTCTCTCGTGCAATACAGAGGTATAACGAGGGATGCCACTAAGTACGGACATACAAATTACACCAATCGTCCCAACATGAAATCCAACTCTCAAAATCACCACGTAATTGCTATATGGCAGGACGTGACATTTTACACACCCCACCAGGATAAACGGCTGATGGTCAAGCAATTTAGGCCGGCGCTGTGGTGTAATGGTTAGGCTCTTCGCCTTGCATGCGGGAAGACCCTGGATCGATCCCCGGTCGCGGCCGATCAAGGTTTTTTTCTGCTGGGATTTTTTCCCTCTCAGTTCGGGTTGGCTCTGACAGGCAGGGTCGAAGTAGCCCGTCTCTTAAATGACTTTATTGTGGTGCAGGGGACGTAAAACTGGTAACCAAAATCTAACCAAACTATTTAGCAACCTCTTCGTGACGTGGCAGATGTCATAATGACAAACCTACTGCTATAGCTAAGCCCTCTATCTCTCTGTCAATTCCAAACAAAGCAAAGTGTTGGTATGCGTGAGGCTGTGGCTTGTATGCTTCTCAGGAAGTTGCAAGGTTTCTGAATAGTCTGCTGGAGTAATAATGATTGTACAGCGCATAGAATCTGCTTTAACGCGGGGATATGCGCTATATAAATGCAATCTATTATTATTACAATATTTGCCGGGGCTTTTTTGGAGTTTGGATGTTTATTCCTGTCTCCTGTTGGGTTTTCTTAAGGCGGAGAGCGCCCACTGACCTGTTTTGTCAGTTGCAGGCCAGGCTCATATGTATATTTCATATAAAGATGAGCGTGTACTGCAACTGACAAAGCAGGTCAGTGGACGCTCCGCCTTAGGGCGTCAGATTGTGTTAATCAAATTCGACGGTTTTAGAAAAGATTATTTATCGGTTGATTTTGGTTTTACGCACCGTGTAACACTATAAGCACATCTTAAAGGCAGGCTACTTTGACCTTGCCTGCCAGGGCCAACTAGGGCTGAGAGACATATACTCGTAACATTCCAGCAAAGACATTGGAAAGTCCGTCCGGGAAGAGTATCGAACTCTTGTCCCTTGCGTGATAAACGAAGAGCACCACAAACGCCGGTCTACTTACTTGCTGATATTTTCTTTTAATGTTTCAAGTAGCCTACAGCTATCACTTTCCACCGGCGATTTTTGTCTAATGGTTAGGTGCTTCGCCTATCACGCAGAGGACGAGAGTTCGAGGCCCGCGTGGGGCAGTTTGTTTGGTCGTGTGTATCTCCGTTTTTCTGCTGTGACAATGTCCCTCTCAGCCCGGATTGGCCCTGATAGGCAGGGTCGAAGTAGCCCGTCCCTTAAATGACCTTACAGTGTTGCAAGGGACGTTAAGCCAAAACCAAACCAAACCAAACTATCTATTTCCTTTTGATTCTGCATGAATATCGCCGCAAAACAAAAAGGCTTACATGTACATGCATATCCATTTTTGGTAAGCAGAGAAATTTGCAGTTACAGTCAAACCTGTCTAAGACGACCACCCAATGTCGAGGAAAAAGTTTTCGCTTTAGACAGGTGGCGTCTTTGAGAGGGATAATATCATATAGAAGATGTGGAATTTGGGAGTCGATAGAAAGTGGTCATTTGTGCAGGTGATTGTCTTGTACAGGTGGTGGCTTGGGCAGGTTCAACCAAATCTAAACTTGCAATTATCATGGGTTCTAGTCCATTTTGTAGAATGAAATTTAAGTACAGTATCCCAGTCTCATTCTGAATATAACAAAAGCATCAACTAAAATTGTAGGGTTTTGGATTGTCGGCACACTGACTTGTTTCTGTGGACTTCAAGTGCGGATGAATATTTTCGGATTTTTTGTTTGGTTTTGGTTTAACGCCTCATGCAACACTGGAAGGTCATTTACGAGGCGGGACCTCCAAATTTTACGTCCGTCTCCGATAGAACAGGATATTTTCTGAGTGTTTCAACCAAGTATAAATAACTTGTTTATGCCTTTGATTAATATTCATCTGTTCATTCAAATAATTTGGTGAAACCGAAAAAAAACCGAACAAACAAACAAACAAACATCAAATAATTTACATTTCTTTTGGTGTCTTTAAACTGTCTTTAGACAATGTATAGATAAAGAAAACTTTTCTGTTTTTTTCTTTCTATTTGGCGCAGGTTTATCCGTCTGTTTTCGGTATTCTTCAACTTTTGCTGACCTTCCTTACATTCTTTAATTATCTACTGATATTTTTAAAAACCTATTTCAACTTTTCTATCTGTTATAATTTTCTCTATTCATATTTAGATTACCGACTGACATGTTCTGTTTCCTCCCCCCTCCCCAGATTCCTGACCACCTTCCCCTCCCTCGCCTCCATCCTCATCCTCCTGGTCATCGCCGCTGACCGTTACCGAAAAATCTGCAAACCGCTCCACCCCCAGATCCACCTACGTCACGCCCGTATCGCCATCGCTCTAGTCATTCTCGTCGCCCTTCTCTTCTCCATCCCCGCCATCTACTTGTACGGACATCGGAGTTTTCCTACGCCCATTCCAGGCCTATTAGGACATGACTGTTCCGTGGATGACCGGTACAGAACTAGCATGCTGCCCGTCGCTTACGAAGGAGTGTTTGCCGCGTGTTTTGTGTTGTCGACGCTAGTTCTTGTCTTGCTGTATGTTCGGATCTGGTTGGAGACAAGACGGCACCGGAAGTACATGAAAACCCACGCGTCTTTGGGGAAGATAAAACTGAATGATTTCATGGCATCTTCCGGTTGTCTCGATTCCTCGACAGATGCCGTGGTGGATACGGGTGGGGTGACGTCACAAACTGCCTTGTCGTCAAGATCGTCGCTTGATTCCGACGGAAGTAAAAAGAGGTCAACAAGATGGCGGATGCGTCACGATTCAAAATGGCGTCATTTATTTAGAGACGAGAAGCGGGAACCTGAGGCCACGGAGAGACTTAAAACTAATTCTCTACCCGCAGAGAACGGGTTTTCAGTAGAAGGAGACATAGACCTAGTCAACTCTATGTCTACAGACGTAAAACCAAAACCCGTCTCAGACACAAACCTTGCCAGTCCTAATATCGCCATCAGGCAGTCAGGCGTGACCTTTGAACTATACGCATCTCAAAGTGCCGACACGAACAATCACATGTGTTTAGACAATGGAAGCTGTGCAGACGATTTACACACGGAGGTCAGTGATTCTGAATGTGACGTGAAACTTATAGAGGATGCAGATCTAGAACTTTCTCAAGAGGATCTCAAAACGCTGGATGACGCCACGAGAATAGAAAACTTATCCAACGGGACGAACCCTCTCGATTTACACCAAGATCTAGAACTTTCTCAAGACGATCTTAAAACTTTGGATGACGTCACCAGAAGAGAAAACGTATCTATCCCTACAACCAATGGGACGAACCTTCTGGATTTACACCAAGATCTAGAACTTTCTCAAGACGATCTTAAAACTTTGGATGACGTCACCAGAAGAGAAAACGTATCTATCCCTACAACCAATGGGACGAACCATCTGGATTTACACCAAGATCTAGAACTTTCTCAAGAGGATCTCAAGACTTTGGATGACGTCACGAATAGAGAAAGTACGTTCCTCCCCACAACCAACGGGACGAACATTCTGGATACAAGCCTACACAAAGAACAACACTCACCAACAGACGACGAAGAAGAGCAGCTGAAGGATTCTTCTAGAAACACAGTACACCTAAATGGAACAGCAGTCAAAGAGAGATTCGAAAATCGTTGCGAATCTGCCAACGAATCCACCGAGAATGTCCAAACTGACTCACAACGTAAAACTAAAACTCGGCTACCAGCTGTGGTGAGAAGACTCCAGTCTTCCACAAATCGTGAAGGTCGACTTAGAAAGACCAAGTCCTCCCAATCACTCTACTACGCCGTGAGAGTTAAAAAGGCTCTAAAAGCGACCCGGATGACGGTTATTGCTTGCGTCATCACAAGCGGATTCATCCTCAGCTACCTCCCTCATCTCATCCTCATCATCCTTCGCTCCGTCATCATCAGTTTCGAGCACAATTTCGACGACGCCTCCCTGGTAGCATACAACATCTTCCTCCGGTCCTACTTCGTCAACACTGTGCTCAACATCTTTGTCTACGGCTCCATGAACTTAGAGTTCCGCTCTGCTCTGCTCGCTGTCTGGAACAACGTCAAGTCGCCTTTTCAAAGAGATTCGTCCGAGTCAAACTGCTAGCCGCCATGATGCCCCGGCGACGACATGGCCTTATAGGGTCGATGAAGCCGTAAAACTTTAACAATCAAACAAAGTGATATATTAGATTATGAATACGGCATTTCTGTGGCTGCCAGCCAGAACCGGTTATCTCATCTTTTTGTTTCATGATATTCTACATGTCTTTTCATTTCGAGAAAAACGAAGATGGAGTTTTGAATAGTGTGGACCGGCGTCTGTGATGTAATGATTAGGCGCTTCGCCTATCACGCAGAGGACGTGAGTTTGAGGCCCGCGTGAGGCAGTTTAATCAATGAAGTATATCTCCGTTTTTCTGCTGGGACAGTGTCCCTCTTAGCCAGGGTTGGCCCTGACTGGCATGGTCGAAGTAGCTCGTCCCTTTAATGACCTTACAGTGTTGCAAGGTACGTTAAGCCAAAAACAAACCAACCTTTGAAATGTGCACGAAGTGTAGTTACGTAATTTACAAGACAGTTCACAGCCAGATAAGGACGTGACTTAGGATTGACAATGATTGTTTTTCCAGCTGTGGCGACGTAAATAGAAGTGCAGATTCAAATGTCCAGTTTTTGCAATCATCTATCGTGCAGTAGGTAATTGACTTGGCCATCACCTGGACTGTGAGGTAACTTCTCTGGTCCATTGTTCTTCACGGTGTACATTATCGTCCCATAGGCTTCTCAACTGCTCGGGAAGTATACAGGGAAATGAAACGACGGTTTTGTACAGTGACTGAAGATCTCAAGCAAAAACTGTTATTCTCTCCTACTTTGTGAAGTTGAAAAAAAATCTTGCAAAGTGCCTTCACAAAGGACTCAACATTGGGTCCAATCAAAGGTGTGAAACGCTCCGTGACAACAGTGGATTACGAGAGCGGCCACAACCAAGCGCAGCACCCCACTGAAACTTCTTTTCTTGGCCGCGCTTCGATTACACCGTCAGTGCTGTTGACATGGATTACGTCAGAGGACGCCGAGTACGCTTTGATACTTATCACGTAAACCTTATAAAATCTCTGGTCCAACCAAACTAGCAACCATCGCTGTTATGAGCTCGTCCGGTTTATCACTGGGCTGTCATTAGCACAATAGAATAGACACTCTTTGTAAACTGCGATAAGGGCCAGTTTGTCTTTCCGGAGAGATATCTGGACGTCAAAACTAGATTGCTTATACCAATAGCTCACACTTTGTGCAATTTCCACTAAGGTGCATTTTACTTACGAAGCTTTCTAATTCCAATGACTAAAATGCTACTTTTGAGTGCTTGGCTCATTCCATTGACAAAGATTCTTGCTCAAGACCAAAGATTGAAAAATGCCCCTGTATTGTGTTTTTACGCCAACTGTCAGAATTATAGACCATGAGGCGCTACTGGGTCAATTCTTCTAACTGTCTAAAAGTTAAAGGTTTGATTTTGTTTTCTTTTAAAGATTTTTTTTTAAAAACTCGGCTGAATTGACACTGGAGGAGGCAGACATTTCAATGCACCGAATCAGTTATCTCATGAAATCCACTGTATTGGAATTTTGCTATTGTACATGAAAGCATGACGTCGTCTTTCCATGAAACACGTTGAGATCCAGCCAATGTAGGCCTACTAAGCTTAGTAATAGCGAAAAAATGCTACTTATATATATACGAACCTTGCTTAACCTGTCTCAAAACCATATTGCACTATGTTCTAGTCACATTGCTGAAAGACGCTTACCATTGATAAGCGCTGCAATGTACGACATATTCCCGAGGACCAAAGGGATGGAGCGGTACCAGGCAATGGCAATGGCAAAATAAAACAAAGTCAGTATCGACAACAATATCATAAACAAGACCAACGGCAGGAGCAATATAAACTGAAACAAGAACAAGGGCAATAGTAGGCCTAACAAGAACAACAACAACAGCAAAAACAACAAAACAACAACAAAAACAAAAACAACATCCACAACAACAAAAACAAAAGCATAAACAACATCAACAAGAAAAACAAAAACAACAAAACAAAAGAAAAAGAACAACAGCAAAACGACAGAAACTATCTTTCTCCGAGCCTAACTGTAGACAATTTGACATGTTAGTATTTTAATTAAAACTGACTATCTTTCTCCGAGCCTAACTGTAGACTATTTGACATGTTAGTATTTTAATTAAAACTGACTATCTTTCTCCGAGCCTAACTGTAGACAATTTGACATGTTAGTATTTTAATTAAAACTGACTATCTTTCTCCGAGCCTAACTGTAGACAATTTGACATGTTAGTATTTTAATTAAAAC
>JAUKPP010284642.1:0-10489 GCA_032273245.1 Phyllaplysia taylori
GAGAGAGAGAGAGAGAGAGAGAGAGAGAGAGAGAGAGAGAGGGGGAGAGAGGGAGGTGGGAAGGATTCTCCAGTAAGAGCCAGAATAAAGTGAGAGAGTGCTGTGATCGAGGAAGGCAGCATGAAAGAACGGGGTGGTTTGGGAGAAACGGAGAGGGGGGGGGGGGGGGATGTAAAGGAAGGCGAAGAGCTCGCAATCTTGTAAAATGATGTTGGATTTGAATGAGTTCTTTGAGAAGTGGGAGTTTACTGGGTACTCATGTCCGCGCTCGTGAGTGCCTTGTTTGTTGGACAGCCAGAATAGTGGATAATGTTTTTCCTTTGACATCAGGTCAGGGAAAGACGGATTGCTATTTTTCTTCCTTTGGTAATGTAACGTTGTAGGGGTAGAAAGAAAGAGAGATAGTGTGTGTGTGTGTATGTGAGTGTGTGTGTGTGTGTGTGTGAGAGAGAGAGAGAGAGAAAGAGAGAGAGAGGGGATGGAGGGAGATAACTGTTTGGGAGGAGACAGGGGCAATAATAGTGAATGAGGGAATCTGGAATGAGAGAGATAAAGACAGAAAGATAGAAAGAGAGAGAGAGAGAGAGAGAGAGAGAGAGAGAGAGAGAGAGAGAGGGGGGGGGGGAGAGAAAGAGGACAAGAGATAAAAATAGAAGGCAAGAGAGGTTTCCTTTTGTTTTAGTTTGACCTCTTTAAGAAAATCTTACTTCGACTCTCTCTGTCAGGGCCAACCCGGGATGAGACGAACGTAACAGTATACAGATGGACGTGTTCGCCTAAAGTCGAGATCTCGCTTCTGTCCTCATAATGACAGCCTAGTCGAAAAGACTAACCATTACAACTCAGACGCCGTTCTTTGTAGGAGAATACGGGCAAGAGATGGGAGAGGGTTGAGAGGAGAGGAATATTGTTTCACTGAGTGGTTTGTAGTACTATGACCGTGCGGTAGTGAAGTGAAGTACATGTTGTAACAGAATGTGTGAGAGACAGAGGAAGGAAGGAAGGAATGTTATAAAGGATGTCAAGTAGCCAGCATTTTCCCCCACAGAAATCACTGTCGTTAGGCGAGGGACCCCCGAGGAAATGATGTCACTGTCTGAGGAGGAGGGAGAGCTGGGAGGTTTTGTTTTGTTATCAGTTTTACGTTCCTTGCAACACTGTAATGTCATTTAAGTAAAGGGATATTTTGATCCTGCCTGTCAAGACCTAACCGGGCAGAGAGAAAAGCACATATCGTCTGCACGTAGGATCGAACTCTGGTTTTCCGCGTGATGGGTGAAGAACCCAATCATGACCCTACAGACGCCGGTAGAGCTACGAGTTCCATTACAGAAAGATTCCATACATCAGTTTAGTGTAGATGAAGATTGTTAGGTATTTTACGTCATTTATTACAATGTTAAGTCATTTAAGAGGATGGGTATTTTGTCAGTCCAAACCGGGCGAGAGGGACAACACCACGTCCCAGCAGAAAGATGGGGTCACAAAATGTAGAGCTACTCAAATAAAAAACAGCTACATGACCCCTTCCTCGCGTTAAAGGCGAAAAGCCTGACCGCCACAAACACCGCTTCCGAATATATGATATCGTCATTGTGATAGCAGGTGAGTTGTTTTTCTGAAAACGTCCACATGGATACAACGCTAAGTCATTCTGATGGCAGATGCTTGACGACTTCTGTATGCCGTGACTTTTACTGTCTGTCTATCCATTTCATACTTGACATGTTTATACCTTTAAGTTTCTTTAAGCTCGCCCCTTCCTCCCTGGTAAAATAATTTATGGAACTCCCTCTGGAGAAAGGAAAACAAATTATAAATGCTTTCGTTTCCATCATCATTGTCGGGGTGGTTTCCTCAGAAACCAGGAATCTTAAACGTCTTCTTTTAACCCAACATGCCACAGAATGTTTCTCAAAGCCCAAACGTGTTCTTATGGTCCAAAAATTTCCGTCAACAATGCAATTAATGTCTCCCTTGTAAATATGTCCAGGTTCTTTGATGCCGCTTCTCTCTTTCACGACTCAAATTCAACCACCCGTTCCAACCCACTTCCCCCCCCCCTACCCCCACCCCCTTCTTTCTTTCACACTTTCTAAAACCCTCTGTTCCACTTTTCACCTTCTTCAAATCCCTCATTTCAGGTTTCAACACCTTTCCAAGCCACCTGGTGATGAAAGCAAACATTGTAAACCGAGCTGGCTCCCTCCTGTTGTGGCAAAAGACTCTAGGATATTTGAGACGGGGTCACACGAGTTCTCAAACATGTTGCTGACTGAAGGGACGGGCGCCGTATGAAGATGGGCAGGTCTGTACTGAATAGGAGATACTGGACAAAGGATATCTCTATTACCAAGCTCCACAGCCCTTTCTTTCTTTCTGTCTGTGTCTGTCTGTCTCTCTCTCTCTCTCTCTCTCTCTCTCTCTCTCTCTCTCTCTTCCTCTCTCTCTCTAATTCTTTGAGTCTCTTTCTCTTGAAATTTGTTTGGCTCGCTGTCTCTATTACATTTTATATCTTGACGTCATTTTAATGGTCACTCTCATCCCCCCCCCCACCTCCCACCCCCACCCCCATACTCAAACACATACACACACATACAAACACAAACACACACAAAGATACCCACACCAGCCTTCCTTTTTTTTCTATCCATGTATTGCTTTCTCCCTTTCTGTATTCTTTTTCTCCACACTGATCCAATCGTCTCTTTTTCTCAAAATATTAGCCCTCCCTCTCCTTTCATCTGTCTCTCTCCCTCTAGACCCCCACCCCCCGCCTCTCTCTCTCTAACATCATCTTTCTTTTTCTAGTATCCCTGCCCTTTCCTGCTTGAAGCAGATGCCTTTTCCATTGCTTCGAGGACAAAGATTGACATTCAATATTTTTCAGAAGGGATTATCAATCTAATCGAAGTCAGGGCTTTCACAACTTTTGACATTTTGACTGTGAGGATCAGTACCCGTCAATACTCTCACCTACTCAAAAGGCCACAAGACTAACATTAGCATCTGAATTGGCGTGTAATCCTTTTGTCACAGTCGTTCCATGAGAGATTAGTTTGGATTATTCTCTTTATTCACGTCTTTCACGCTTTATATTGCATACAAAGAAGACAAGGCTTAAACCCGATTTCAAAAGAATTTGATATTATTGACACAGCGATCGACATGTAAAACGAGGGAAAAGGGCAAGTCGAGGCAGATGATATCTTGTTTATAGGAAGCTTAGTATTATCCAGGGACATGCTTGTCTTCCAATAACAATACGCATCATAAAGTGAGGTTTAGATAATGCTTGGCGTAAGAATGTAAGTATTTGATTCCAAATTGTAATATCATTTTGAATAACGAGGAGTTCATATATTGTATTGAGTCAATATTGAAAGGATAGATGAAACAAGGCTGCAATGAGCTGGGGTTTCTCGGAACTATCCGCCGAGCTGCAGATTATTGTTGTTTATGTTCTTCCTAGATCCTTTGAGTGCTGCTACTCTGCCATTGTTGACCATGATAATAGGTTGTAATACGTTCGTTACCTTCAGCTGTATTTGACATTGACTGGGTATGTCATAACTTCCGCCTTAATTTTACCACTATAGTGACTACTCCATATGAATGTGAATATACCAAGAAACTGAAAGCATGAAATTCCCTCCATTTGTTTTCACCAAAACTATTTTCATTGAAAACTTCTGCGTCCGGAGCATCTGGAACCGACTAACTAATAATAACTTTTACGTTGATTCTACCACCACAAGGACTAACAAACTTAAATCTGACAGTCCAAAGAAACGGAGAGTTGAGTGTGTCGTCTGTTTGTTTTCACCAGATCTATTTCCCCGAAAAGCACGGCGCCCGGAGCAGAACCCACACCACCTGAAGAAACAGGACAAAACTCTGCAACAAAACGCCAAGCAAATTGGGCGAAGCTGCTCTTGTATCTTCTCCCCTGCTAGAGTCAACAAAAGCGGATCATCCACCCATCTCACTGGCTCTGGTCAGTCATCTGCCCTGACCACTGAGACCAGGGATTGGTCGCCATTTTGCTTTTGTCTCCCGCACGAGTCTGGCTGAAGGCAGGGATTATGCTGCTTGGGACGAGTTCTTTAATTAAATTGGCGGGAGTCTGCATCAGAGACCTGGGATGAGCGGAGTGTCCATTTCAGTTGATGAGGTCAGTGAGGAGTTGACCGGTGGAGAAGGTTGGCGTGGAGGGGGAGGACTCAACAAGTGGTCATGTGATCGCCAGGGCGTGCCTGGACAATGGGCAGTTATCTGGCGAAGTGTGGTGGGGATAAGAGAGGTGTTTAATAGAGATGTGATATTCCTATTTCCTTCTTCGCTTCCGCCCCCTCTGGCACTCCCACATGTTTTTCTGGCTGATCTATGCAAAAATATGCTTGTACGTGAATTGATTTTCTAACCGTAGTTTGTCAGAGCAGGAAGACATCTTCTGAAGTCCTGGGGAGAATGGACATCGCTCGCCTGTGAGACACACCAGGTCAACGTTAAAGAATAGTCTTCATAATGATAAGTAAAATCCAAAAGAAAAAGAACAATGCTGTACACAGGCGTAACACAAACGGGATAAGGGCGCCCTAAGCTTGAGTGATAAAGCGCCCGACTCGAAACGTAGAGGTTCTGGGTTGAAATCCTACTAGATGCCACGCCCTTTTCTCGTTCATGGACGTTAAAACAAATTTTGCGACTCTTAAATGACGGTAAACAAAAACGAAGCATGATCTATCAAACAGACAAACGCAACGGATCCATATCTAAACAGAAAAAAACTCTCTCGTCCCCCTTCCCATCGGAAAGGAAATTTACATGTACATGTACACGTTTCATAAAAAGCCAGCAAATGTCTCAAACAAAGAAACGCACTGGGTCCGTATCTAGACATAAAAGACCCCTCTTATCCCTTTCCTATCGGAAAGACGATAGCCATTATACACGTACATGTTTTTATAGAACGCCGACAATGCGACAATCTCACTCCGCGATAAGAGGCTTCACTGACACCCATCTACACAAGCCCTCCTTGACCCCTGACCTCGAACCCTATTACCGCACTCGCCTCACGACACAAAGACGAGCAACAAGTGGAGCTCTCCTGTGTGAATCATTTCCTCATTTGGCGCCAACACATCAAACCGGACCCGCTTTTTGATTAAGCGGCCCCTGGCGCCAATATCACAGGGCCTGACACGGAAGTAATTGGACGCAGAACATGGCCCCTGGATCGATTTGGGCATTTGCATACGGCCATCTGGTGATCCGCGTGCGACAAGCAAAAACTGCGAAATCAGGCCAAATAGATTGTCCATTATGGTTTGCAAGACGAGGAAAGAACGGATTTAATAGGCGGAGAGCGGAGAAGAAATCAGTCCCAGCTAACACGCAAGTGAATGGAATCACGTGCCGATTTATTCCCTGTATTCCATAATTCCTTGTTAAGTTTTTTATTTAACGTTCTTGCATTTTGTTCCTTGCGTTCGATTCGTGCAGCTTTCTATTCTGTAAGCTTTAGCTTCCTCGTTTGTGGGCGAGTGGACATTACATAATCACCTCATATCGAGAAACGCAAATCTTCAAGATTATCCATTCTCAAGCGAATAATAAAATCTGAGGTCCGGACTCTTAAGTTGAGCTGGAAAATATCAGAAGAGGAGCAACATAATGCTGCACCAATCAGAGAGACATATATCTGTCTTGTCTACTTATCTGTCCATAATTTATTTGTCTGTTGATTGATGTATCTATTATCTTGTTCTCACTGCTTGATAGGCGTATTAATGTATCCTAGCATGTTCTTTGCACTTTCTGTCGAATGTGATCGTCGTTTTCATAAACGTTTGGCATAAAGACTTGTTGAACTCTTGTTCTATACGTACAACTAAAATAACGCACTTTATGAACTGACAGTAAATTGCCTCCTCAGAAAGTAGAGGCTCCTTGGGTCTAATCCTGGGGATTTCACCTTGGCATTCTTCGTAGCTGTAATCGCTCCAACCCCTGTAGATCGAAAATGTGCGTTTATAGGAAAGGCTCCACCTCCTAAATAACCATCCATATAGATTTGCAAGAGCCTCTAAACCAAACCACCAACAAACGAAAGCCTCAAAATGCCCCCGATAATACAAAGGCATCTCCCTCTCTGAGAGTGCAATTATTCTGCCTTCTTCAGTGTGTCTATTTCGATTTCTCCCCATCTCCATCCCCTGACATTGTTCACGGGCTCCCGTCTATTCCCTAAGCCCCCTTCTTCTGCAGCTCGTTCCTAATCCAATCTCCCTCAAATGTCGCTCTCTCCCCTCTCCATGCTTTGATGCAGTTTGGAAAAGCCTGGAAGAATCTTCCAGTTCTTGTAATGTCCTCGGGCAAACTTGATCGCGATCGAACCTGACATGGCAGTTGGGTTGCATGGAGGGTGTATATCGATATTTGGATTGCAATGGAATTGAGGGAGAGAAGGAACGATTGGGTGACTGGTTGAGTGACAGAGTGAGAAAGTTGGTGCAGGGAGGGGTGGTTAATATCAGTGGAAATATTGGTGGGTGTGAGTTGCTGGTTCTATCTTACGGGGCACCGGGAATTTTGAAAGGCTTTCAATTTTCTAGAAAACATGCAGGGTAAAAGTGCTATTCTACAAGGATCTAAATCTACAGTGCCGACATCTTTCATTTTTACTGCAGGCCTTTCACTCGTACTTTTTGTAAAGTAAAGAAACCAAAAGAAACAAAATGGAGTCTACAGAGCAAGTTTACACATACAAGTATAACCTAAGGTATATAAGTCCAACAAACAAACGTCGATGGTGTCATGTCCATTCTTTGCCTAGAACGCAGTAAGTTCGATCACCAGACTGGATGAACATCTTCTTGTCTCTACTGGAATTTTGTGTCACTCCCATCCCGGGTTGGTTGTGGCAGCCAGGGTCATAATAGTCCGCTTCTGAAATAACCTTATTATGTTGCAAAGAACCCCAAGCAAAAATAAGTCAAATGAGTTAACAGCTAAGTCATTGAAGTCACCTGTGAGTTTAGGAAATCTGATCTACGTCAATTGTAGGAGCAAGCTGCTGTGAAACAAGGAAGCTGGAAACAGACGGTAGGAAAAGGACAAGTTAGAAGGAAAAAGAGCAGATTAAATGGAAGGCGAAGGAATAGAGATCTGTGGGAAAGAGAGAACTTGAAAGAAATGGAGAGGTTAAGAGCTTATTTATACACAACAACTTCGTTTTTGTCTTCAGGGTAACGTGAAGCGCTTGGAGCGGCTAATCTATTTTCGAACATTGTCTCTCGCATGCTTGGGTTTGGCCCAAGAATGTCTTTGACAAGCGACCC
Source organism: Phyllaplysia taylori (assembly GCA_032273245.1). NCBI lineage: Eukaryota > Metazoa > Mollusca > Gastropoda > Aplysiida > Aplysiidae > Phyllaplysia > Phyllaplysia taylori. Next base: position 7,347 of record JAUKPP010284642.1, read on the forward strand.
ATTGCCTTAGCTTAATGAATCTTCGTCAGCAGGGCCAGTGTTGAGGCAGCTTACAGCATCTCGAGCTCTGCAAGTTTTCAAGGATGGGTATAAAAATTATGTGAGCCGAAAGCGGCTTGCGAGGGTGAAGAAAATGCAGAGATGGAGGTGGAGAGAGAAAGAGATAAAGTGAGGGATAAAGCAAGGGAGAGAGAAAGGGGAAGCGTGAAAGTCACGGAGGGAGTACGGGAGGGAAAATGAGAAAGAAACACAGTCAATGAAAGTAAAATAAAAGACAAAGAAAGATAGAAAGACATTAGAATATGTCAGAGATCGCATAAAGAGAGAGAGAGAGAGAGAAAGAGTAAATGGGAGAGAGACCGAGAGAGAGCGAGAGGGAGCGAGACCACGCGCAAAAAAGAGAAAGAGAAAGAGAGAGAGAGAGAGAGTGAGAGAGAGAGAGAGAGAGAGAGAGAGAGAGAAAGAAGATTATAGAAGTGAGGTGTATCCGACATTCAGGGGGATCATCCATATTGTGATTTTTACCACCTTCTAAACCAAGCTGCCCAAAGTAAAACTCAATTGATTTCTTTGCCCCCCTTTGATATTGTCGATTTATTTCTATTTGTTCAGCTCATGAGCAGGCGGTGTCTTAATTTGCACTCAATTTTGACGCTTGATGAACACATATTAGGGGCAGCATTATTTGTCAATGTTCATTTATGTTATTTGTGTTGATGTCGTTTCATAAGATTGATTGATGTCACGACTTTATAGTTTGCTTTGTTTTTTAAGTTTGTATCAATTGGAGGCAAAGATTTGGCAGAGATTTCACTCCAGTTTTGTTCCCGTTTAATCTAAAGTCCTGTGCAAGACAGCAAGAAAGTTATTAAGAGACTTGCGTTCTTAGGTCCATTTCCCATTTTTGTGTTCGGAGCCATGACGAAAACCATCTCCAAATAAACCCTATTTAAGCATTCAGAACCCAATGGTTCGAGGCTCACCGTGTTCAGCAACACCATAGATTCAGATATCACCAATCTCTGTTTGCAAGTACCCGACGAATCCTAGTTGTTTTGTTTTGTTTTGTTTTGTTTTTGGTTGTAACACTATACTGTCATTTAAGGGACGGGCTACTTCAACCCTGCCTGCCAGGGCCAAATCGGGCTGAGAGGGACATTGCACTAGCAGAAGATGGAGATATAATCGATCAATCAAACTGCCCCACGGGGCCTCGAACTCACGTCCTCTGCGTGATAGGCGAAGCGCCTAACCATTGCACCACAGACCCAGGTCGACGGAACTTAAAACGCCGTCGGTTTTCTATGGCCGCTTCAGCTGCATCGAAGCAGTCTGAGCCAGCCGTTGCCAGGTATGTATACAAAAAAAGAACTAAGTAAAAGATCAGTGTCTTTTAACAAAATTAGTGCCAAAACACTTTTCTTTCGAGGACTTCATTCGCCGTAGAATGGGTTACCATCTGGGAAACTTGAGACTACTTAAGTGCAAAGACATAAAGAAAGCTGATCCCTTCATAAATAGGTACGCCAAATCCTACTATCTTGTTTTAATGGCTCATCGACAGCGTCAGGCCGTCCTACCCGGCATCGTATCTGAACCTCTATCTTCCTCCTCAAACCTATCGACATCTACATTCTTCCATCATTGGCCCCTCCCTGCTGACGCAGCACACAAATGGCAATCCTCAGGGATACGCCTGCTTGAGTGCTTAAGAAAAAACAAGGCAAGAAGAGGTTAAAACAGCCGAGACTGGCGCCTCTATAAATTATAACCCACTACTTACTATGACTACTACTAGCCCCTCCCCCTCTTCCCAGAAAAATGGACAAAAATAAAGAAAAGAAAATGGTATCTCTTTTTTCCTCCCAACTCCACCATTTATTACTTTTTTTTACGAAGAAAGAGAGAAATATGTGAAGAAACAAAACAAAAACAAAACAAACAACGAAAAAAATAGCAGAAATGAAAACAAAAAGCTCTACAAAAACCAACCTCCTAAAAACAACGACTACACTAAAACAAAACAAACCCAAACCACCAACCCGGAACTATTTCCCGTAAGAGAATATCCCTAAACCTCCGCACTAATACCTCCGATCTACCGTGAACACTGAAACAGGACGTAACAACAGATGTCAGGGTCCAGCCCATGACAAGACATATGTAACCCCCTCCCTCTTACATGTGGCTTACACGGTTCTAGCACCTCCCTCCTACTCACTCCAAGTCCTACCCAAAGCTTGACGGTGTTGGTGAGCTGGCTACAGGTGTGAAGGAAGAAGATCCATCAGCCGTTAATTAGTTGAGCTTCGCCGACTTTTGCCTTGTATCACCGTGCCCACCGCGATACTGCCAGGTAATGAGTCGTTTAAAACAACTCCGGTTAAATAGGTTACACTTGTTTGTGAAATCCGGACAAACTTAATGACACCCTTATTATCTGAGAAAAGTTATATTTTCAGTTTTCCACCAAGAGCTATTCAACTTCAGGCATTGGCATATTTGCCCGTTTCAAACACATAATACGCACAAAAACACAAACAAATGCACAAAACACAAACATACGCACAAAGACACAAAAACACGCACACACAAGGACACGTCCCCCGAGCAATGAGAAAATCTAACCCTCAAAACGACTCTTTAAAGCACAAGTTCTCATATGTGTAAACGTGAATGAAAGAAGGATATCGAGGATATAACTTCCACTAATAGGAAAGATTATAAAATCTGAATTCAACTGATGGATGGTTATTCGTAAGATTTGATTTAACTTCATATACCTTTAAATATGTTGTAATACACGGATATTGCATCCAATTTTTAAAAACTCACTACCAAAGAAACGACTTTCTTCTCAACTGTCCCCCATTCAAGACAGTGTTGTTTAGAGGCTTTTTTTGGTTTTTGGGTGTTTCTTTTTTATTAACTAGTAGACAGGAAGTTAAGACAAGACAGCGATGTTACTTAAGCATTGCTTTTTGATCTTGCGTAAGATGTTTAACTAATGTAGCGAGAACTTGTATCACATCACAGGGCTACGTAATGCCTTTGTGATTGTTCCTTTCTCTCTCTCTCTCTCTCTCTCTCTCTCTCTCTCTCTCTCTCTCTCTCTCTCTCTCTCTCTCTCTGTCTCTCTCTCT
>JAUKPP010284653.1:0-10488 GCA_032273245.1 Phyllaplysia taylori
AGAGAGAGAGAGAGAGAGAGAGAGAGAGAGAGAGAGAGAGAGAGAGTGAGACTAAACCAAGTCCTTAGACATTATTGCTCTAAAATCTGTACAAATGCTACATCTAGGCCAATCAGTTCTTTACTTTTGCATAGCCTGGCACTAAATTAACCGACCTATTGACCAGGCTACTTTTTAACCACGATGAACTATATGTGCACTCGTCATGGGAAGGTGACATGAGGGTGAATATTGATGACTGCCAACACCTTTTGTTTGCATTTGTAGAAAATTATTTATTTCTTCATTCAAACATCAGTTTGCACAAAGAAATCATAAACACTATCACATTGCAAAATATAATAGTACCATAATATTGCTATAAAATTCCACACCATACAAAAATATTGAGATCACAAAGTAAAAAAGAAACTCAAATCAACGAAAATAGAAAATAGAAACAACCATTAGGAAAACCAACTTCAAATCAAAGTAAGAAAACAAAAACAAACATTATAAATGAACAACTGCGACAACAAGCTCAGAAAATTATCAGAAAATATGAAACACAGACATGAATTGAGTGGAAAAGACTTCAGTCTGAAAGAAAATTTAGAACAGGAAAGATGGAAAATGTTAAAAGTAAAGCAAAGTGTTTTGTTACGACAAGTTCATGTAGGCTGAGGCATTATGTAAGAGCAAAGTATAACTTTTTGCTGCTTTGTTGTAGGGTTTTATAGTATCAAGAGCAATGAAAAGGAAAGGAGGCAATCTTGAATAGCAGTATCCAGGTCAAGGATCAGCACAGTAAACAGTTAGTCATAAAAATCCTGAGCATTATGGCATGATGTTCAGAAATTATGCAGAAAAACATTAGGCCTATATATCAAATAATTTAGAAAGACTTCTCATGGTTCTTTTTTTTTTTCAGGAATGAAATAGAAAATCCTGAAATCAGGGTAAAACCTGAAGATGCCCATCCCTACCTAAGCCCTCACGTTTCCAAACCCCCCCCCCCCCCCCCCCCAACACAAACATAACACACAAATCTCTCTCCTTAGCTTGCTTTAGGTTAACATCTTGAGACTAAATATATACAGGCTTCAAGTAAAGACAAACATATCATTCAGTCTTAAAACAAAAGAAGGAATGAAATTAATAGTGCTTACTATGCTTTTGAACACAGTAGGCCTACAAACAAACGTTCATAAATCAATTACTTCCACAAAGATGAAAGTCAAGCTTTGAAAAGTATTAGATCTCCAAGAGTTTCACTTCCACTTCATTTCACAGAAACCAAAAATCTTTTGTTCTCAACTTTTTAATAAATGAATGGGCAACATTGTTATTATAACACACGAAATATTCTCGTTCAATAAACACTGCTGTAGCTTATGTTATATCTAGGCCTATTTTACAAAGCCACTGCTGTGGACTCATTAATAATAACATTATAGGCTACTATTCTGACAAGAGTGTCGCAGCATTATCTTGAGAATGACAAACACTCCCTAAATACAAAAAGTATTGGCACGATTTTAAGCCTTGGACAACAACTATAATCTTGCAATGTAGCATAACACTTTACTTCAAAAACATAATAGGCTATTTTTCTTATTACAGCAAACTAAAACATAGCTTACAGACAATCTCAAACATTTAGGCAACTATTTCTCGAGCTTTTATCTAAATCTAGTTGCACCTTCCACCCATGGAAGCACCACATTGCCAGCACTGCAGACAGGAAGGGGTTTTGATTTGAGAGCCTCTTCTATAAAAACTATAGGCCTAATGAGATAAGGGTGCCATCAGCTAAAAACATTTTACAAATACATGGGACATTCTGCTGATGATGACTGTTTGTTGTTGTCAAGAATGTGCTAACAAATGTCCAAAATTATAAGTCAAGTAGCCTACATAGAGTTGGAAAGCCTTGAAGATTCCCTACAAAGCTTGAGTTCAGAAACAAAATAATGTGTGAACTCCTAATATTTTTGTATATGTCTGTCTTAATCTTATGCCTTCCAAACCAAGCAAGAGCAGAAAAATGCAAACCCAGTGGGTTGCCTTTAAAATGTTTTTAGGCAAGTTATAATACTCATAGTTGTTATTAGTCTTTTTGTTTTTGTTAGACTTGCGCATAGTTGCTGTTACTAGGCCTAAAAGAAAAGTAATTGTTCAGTAGTTTTTCAACTTAATGCCAGGAAAAGATTGAAATTTGCAAGTCTTTGTAAGTGGTTCGGTACGCCTATGTGTGTTGAGGAAATTGTCGATACTTAAGCAAGTTTTCACATTGAAGTCATGATGAAAATGGACAATTCAAACATAACTATTTAAATTGCTATTAACTAATAAGGGTGGGCACAGATTTCCCAAAATTTTATTCTGACCTTTAGTACAAGAGACAGATATAATGTATTTGTAGCACTAAAAACTTCAGTGATTCTCAGGAATTTCCACTCTTCAGGGTAAAAAACAATCCTGAGTAGGCCCATGCCCATTCTTAGGCCAATATCAATAAGGCTCCTGCTAGGACCTATCATAATGGACAGTACATTTAAAGGAAACGGCACCCGTAAAGAAAGAAGGCAATAGGCTGCCTGTTTTCATATGAAAAAAACAGCCTGTCCACTCCCTGTGCATTTGCAGTAGGCACGGCATCCCAACAACACACAAATGTGGCCACTGCTAGCGGTGGGCCAACACTGGCTACAGATACAAGCCTCTATTGCTACTTCCACTCATAGACCACAACCACCTAGAAAGAATGTGAAGGCACACAAGAAATGCAGCTGCTCTTAGATGAGGATAAAATGTGAAAAAAGAATAAAGACAATGAAAAAAAAGAAAACTTTCTAGGTCTTACAGTGGAGCAGTGAACTGAAAAATAAGTCCTGGATGTGTGTCTTGTGTTGGCTTGTCAAGGATCTTAATCTTAGTTTGTGCTTGATTTGTGTGTAGGCTGTGCCTATGTGTTTTTGTAGATCTATTAAAGTTTTTCGCTTAACTTTGTCCGCGCACCTGTGTATGTGTGTGTGTGTGTGTGTGTGTGTGTGTTTGTGTGTGTGGGTATGTGTGTGTGCGTATGTGTGTGTGTTTATTTGTAAAAGATGACAATGCAGGGGTAGGAGAAAAAGATTGAATTTTTGTAAGCAATTACGAAAGCATGTGAGTGAGTTTGTTTGCAACTGTTGAATTTGTTTTCTTCTTTTTGAGTAGAGTTAGACTCGATCAGACTACATTGCAAGAAAAACAGAGTGATAGACAAAAGATTATGTTAGAGCCACCAGCTAAATTATAAAGAACAAATAACAAAACAGAGCTCAAAAGTTTACAAAAAAAATATAATAAAAAGGAATGAAATTAAAATCAAACAGCAAAAGCCTGGTGTCAAACTAGAGTGCTTCGACCTTCACCTTCGTCCGCCGTAGGCTCTGGCTGAGCCAAAATCTGAATGTCGAACATTGATTCTTGGTCTGAAAACGCAAGTTGTACCATTAGTAGATAAACAAAGGCTTAAGAAGACAAAGGATAGGGGGCCTGGCTTTGCTTGAAGCTTACCTGCTTGCAAAGACCTGTTTACAGTGGATTTTTCCCCTTCTATAAAGCACTTAGGCCTATATTTGCATTGTTCTTCATCCTAAATAGGCTATATCTTGAGGAAATATAATAGTTTTACGGAAGATTAATTTGCTGTTTCATTATAGTAGGCTTATTATACGTAGAATTTTTAGCCATATTCAACCCTCTACGTTTCATATCTTCAACGTTATCAGCGTTGCTCCATATCTTTAAAAAACATTGTCCCAATAAATTCCAATTTATTTAATTAATCAAATTTAAATGTCCGAACCATTATGTTACTTTATTACCAGCCTCATTTGTCTTTATCGAGTGACTAAATCCATATTATCATGAGCTGTGAGAAAGAAATTAGAGGAAGGAGATACAAAGTGTATTACAGAAGTGCTGGAAAGGAAAGTAATATAGGTTTAGGCCTATATATAAGATTTTGTAAAAGTGCATGAATGCAGTTTTTGCTTGTGCAATAAAGACTAATCCTTGTTCAATTTGTAGAAGTGAAAGAAATTATTTTTTTCACTTAAACAAAAAAACCTCCATGGTTTCAAGGATCGACTATTGCCTTTCTTTTACAAGGAAACCCACAGAATGTAAAATTTATGATACAACAAGTGTATGATGTATATTTTAGTTTATTCAAACCCACTGTATGTGGGCCTTTAGAAGCGCCTCATAATTTTTGTATATTCTCAGTCAAAATGAAGCATTAGTGCAATGAAAGATGCTTATGATTTCTGAAAATTCTTAGAATATAAAATTGAGGCACTGGATATAGTTCTCTACTGATGGCAATTAGAAACAAGTGTTTAGGCCAGCCTTTAGTTGCTATTGGTAACAAAAATAATAAATGTTAAAAAATTCTTACATACATTGCAAATTGATAAAGCTGTAGGTACTCGAAACACTATGGCTTAGCACATTTCTTAGCAGAAAGAAAATTTCAAACATGTAAATTCTATTGTTCAATACAACAGTAACTTAATTAACACCAGTAACTGGTTAGGTCTGGTTAACCTGGAGAAAGAATGAGAGTTTGATACCCAACCCAATGTTGAGAAGAGAAAAGCAAGGGGTGGGAGATGTTGATTATATATATGGTTTAATCATTGACATGTTATTGCACAATTTAGAGAGGGATGGTAGATATATGAGAACCATGGCTTACAAGAATAGTGTGTGTTTTCTTTCAACACTGGCCAATATAGAACTATTACTTTGACACAATGATATCACATTTCTACTTGAAGCCTTTCATTGGCTCAGTGGGTATTGCGCACTGATGCCCGAATCAGATTTTTTCCTACATGCATTGACCACAGATCATCAGTGAAAACAAAGACAGCAAGGTATATTGATAAAGAATCATCAATATATACCAACTGTCATCAACTGAATTAAAACAGGAGTTAAAAAATTCCCCATCCAAATATCCTTAAACCAATTGTTGATCGTTGCACCACCTCTGAAATAATTGAGCTTGCATTAACATTAACTCATGTTTAGGGGAAACTACAACCCCAGAGTGGGCAGATTTGAAATTCAGTTTATCACTAGATCTTTGTATAGATTCAGAGTGCCGGAGAAGAGAGAGAGAGAGAGAGAGAGCAAGACCGTTGCTTACCAGAATAGTACTGTATCTTCTGCTGCCACAAGCGCATGGTGTCTGGGGTCTGGAATTCCAGAAGATACTCCGCCCCATCGTGAAGCCTCAGTCGCAGTACGTTCTGCTTCTTGGTGTAGTCTGCCGCCACTTCACTGGAGGAGCGGTGGATGTTGATGGGTGGTGCTGCTGCTTGGCTCTCGGCAAAAGCTATAAACAGAACAGGGACATGGATTAATGAAAAATAGGCTGTTTCTTTAAATGAGGTTTTGGCCCCCTATCGACACTGTAAGGCCCTTTCAGCACAAGGCAATACATGACAATGGTATCACTTAGAGAGATGGAGCAGGAACAGACCACATCGGGGCTCCTGCTAAACCACATACAAAAAAAGAATTGGTGATTTTGTTTTCTTTGCCTTAAATAATTTAACACAAACATCTATGATATCTGTGGTGTGATTGAAGTTGCAAAATTTTCTTTTCTACATTCAACTTCTTCACAAAAAGATGGTTTGGCCTCACAAAGACAATTAATCAATCCTAAATCCAGCCTTAAAAAGAATAAATCACTACAGGTTTCTCTACAATACTATAAAACACTAACCTTCTTTATCCTTGAAGAAGCAGATGAGCTGGCCATAGAGCACTGTGTAGTAGTTTTTCCACGACCTGATGGTCGCCTTCTTCCCACCAGCCTGCAACTCCTGCTTGCGGTCCACGTAACCCTCTAGCTCCACAGGCGGCAAGTTCTCAGGGAGCTTGTACTTGTCCTTGAAGCTGCGTGTTCTCCGACGGATGTTGAAACTTGGCGTGCGTTTAGACTTCTTACTCTCCTCCTTCACCTGGGGAAAATTTACGTTTTGTTTGTTAAGGTTTTGTATTATTATTGAAGGCTATTCTCGACAATGCAATATTCAGTGATGATTATGAGAAATTATAAAAAAGGAGGGCATTTTTGCGGTCGTTGGTACATGTTGACCGAAGCGGCATCCCCACCCCCGTTAAAAATAACACCCATTAACACACATTAATAATGATTGAATTAAAGAAAAGGTGACTTATTAGGAGTAAATGTGAAACCAATGCGTGATATTTGTCTTTTATCCTACCACATATTTTTGTACATGATAAGAATACAAAAGTACTGATCTAAATGAACATAGATATACAAGTTGCATCCAAAAATCTAATTAACAAGTATAAAGCAAACAGAATGTGACATACTTTGGGTTGAGAATTCAATATCACTGAATCACAACAAAGTGCACAACGTTTGCAGCCGCCTATCACGGGAACCGCAAAATTCTGACTGGATAATAGAAGCGCTCCTGATATTTGCATTTTAGTCACTAGAGTTTTAAGTACCCCTAAATTGACCTCACTCGCGTGGGTAATTAATAAGATCCCGTTGGGATTAGCCGCGACCAACAATCGTATGGGTAGGGATGCCCACCTCCACGTCTGCGTAACTTTGATTCCGGTCTGTCCATATTTCTGTTAAAAACACTGACGCATGGAAAGCCTTGCGTTTCGATTCCCATCATGTTATCAACTAAAGGGACCTCACGGACGACTCAGCAGGGGGTGATGAGCAGTCAGTGAGAGGGAAGCGAGACGAAGACAGAACAAACTGAAGTAAAAATCACAACGCTCAACACGCGTCGCAAGCTCTTTCGAATCCTTTGGGATCCCAGATTGCAGTATCTCTGTTGGAGAGCCTCTTTCATCCTCGTTCGAAGACAGAACAGATGCAATAATTAGTATCAAATTCATCCATGCAACTGCACGGATTTCTCAGTCTTTCTTATGGTGGTTTGTCATATAAAAATATCTTTAAAATAGATATATCAGTACGTGAGTGAATCTCTCCGTATTTCTAATTTATCTGAAAGAATGGTATTTCTGTAACATTTAGACCGTGATATTATAGCAGAAACCTGACGAGAGCTTCAATCCATCTTGCGCATGGGTAACTTGACCCTGGTGACCTTTGACCGTTGACAGGTCCTTGCCGAGGGCCAAGATACGAGGAAAAGTTTGCGCATTCAAAGACAGAGAATGAGAAAAGAAAGAGAGAGAGAGAGAGAGAGAGAGAGATCTTCCGGAATTCCGGCCTATTAGACAGATTCGCTAAGAAAAAAATAAAATTCTCTGACTTTCTACGGATCGCTGGTCGGCCAGCCGAGTGAAGGAGGAAAAGCAGAAGAAACCGAGGAATTTTTCAGCTGAGATTGTAACCAAGGATTTCCGCGGATCCGCAGAAAATAATTATCACTGAATATTGCTATGAAATAGAAATTTATGCAAAATGGGACAATAGTTTTCTTCACAAAATTCTCCTTTCCAGATCACCATAGGCTATTGGAATTCTACAGAACATGTATCATCCCTTGCATTTTAAGATGCCTGCCACCTTCCATTTTTATCAAACCATGTCTATATGATCTGCACTTTGGTTGAGGTTGGTAGCTTTTATTGCTATGTTCAAACTCACCATATCCACTCGCTTATTCATCATGCCAGTTGGACTAAGAGGTGGCGAAAGTCCTTCCCGTTTTGCGTAAGAGGGAGATGTAGCACGACCCTCCTCCGGGCTCGGAGCTCGTTCTCTGGGAGGGGAGGAGACTGGTGGTGGTGCATGGGGCAAGGCCGGGGCGTCAATCTCCTCCTCTTCTGTCAGGGAGGAAGTGTCTGCCATAGGTGTGGAAGGCAGCGTTGTCTCCAAGCTTTCCTCCACAGGCGGGGGTGATCGAGACGGTGGGGATCGAGTTCGGTCTGATGGTGTTGAGGAGTACTCGTCCAAGCTTGCCTGATGAATGCATTAATAGATGATTGCATTATCATTATCCATATGATAAATTTTTTTTTTAAAAACAAGAAACCAGAGACCTTATCCCAGAATGAGCTTTTACTGTTGTTGATTTCTGCTATACAACTACAGTTGCTTTTGCTAAGGACATTTTGTAGGCAAAACCCAAAAGCATCATCAATTAATTAAGCACCTGTAGAAATAAGTAAGGCGAAATCAGACAGCCTGACAAAATTGATTGATTATCTGCCCCTTCCACTCCAAAATGGTAATAAGAACCTTTACTTGAACATGAACAGCGGTTATAATTGAAATAACAAAAGACCAAGTAAGCCCAACCTAGATGTGGACAAGAGGCTAAAACAGCCATACAGACTGGACACCTCTAAAATGAGTTTCTTCCAACAAGTTGGTTTCAGACCCACCTGTCTGAAGTTTGCTGCCTTCTGTAGTGAGACGGGTGGGGAGGTGGGTTGGTCAGTGCGGGCCCGGAAGCTGACTGCTCTCTGGATGTCTGACCTGGAGCCCTCTGGCCGGACAGTCATTTTGATGCTCTGAGATCTTCCAATGAGATTCTTTACAGTGGACCTGTCCAACCTGTCTTCGTTTCTGTGTGAAGAAATCATAAGAAGGCATTTAGTCAAATTATGTAATTTGTGTTTGTTTGTTTGAAGTTATATGGTGCCTTTGTTTCTCTTGGTTTTTACAGCGCCTTCCACACTATAAGTAAGGTAATCTCTGCATGGTGGGGGGAGGGGGGGGGGGGTGTTTCCTATTCCCGCACAGTGTTGCAGCAATGGAATGCGGACAGTGGAGAAATGGAGAAGAAAAGAAGAAATACAAAAAGAGTGAAGAAGGTGGGGACAGCCCACACAAGATAAGGTTATGAATTGGCCTCAAGATAAGGGAGTATTTGCATAGTTTCTACGTGGTTTTACATTTCACTTTAATCCATTTAACAAAAGCAATATTATTTGAGAACATTAAATAAAATGAATGGTCTTCTAAGTCAAGATCCTCATAAAATAGAAAAACAACAATATCTAATGGAATGAAAATTTTATTCATATCTATACCTCCTGTCATCCTCTCCGTGTTCCTCCTTCTGTCTTCTCAGCAAAACTTCCTTCGCTTTCCTTTGTTCTTCCTCTCTCCTTCTCTCCTGTCAAGGAAAATACAAAGAAAATCAAAGTAAGAAAAATTCTCTTTTGGACAGAAAAGCCTAAAATTCATCTATGACAAATTAAACACACTGTAAAGCACATGGAGCATACTTTTGGAGCAAATGCACTATACTAATGCAGTCGTTAGAATTATTTATTATAATAATAAAAACCCTGTTCCCCATTCTTTTCTCTAGATGACTTAAATCTTACTAATTTGGTCAAATCATTGCAAATTACAATTGGAGGCCTAATTTGTAAAAGTTAAACACTTGACCACAGCTTTAAAGGTTACTCAAGTCTTGCAGTAACTTGATGATATATTTTCTTGGCCAAATCAGAGTATTCTAGTTCTGCTGTATACTGGCTGCTTAGTAAGATTTGTTTTCATCCTGGACGGTTAGTTATTCATATTTGAGGTTTTGTCCTTATGTTACTGTCTCTAAATCTCATTTTAATTCCATTTCTAAAAGCCTTTTCTTTTAATGCTTTGTCGTATTTCCCTTTTGCTTAATAGAGGTCGTGTGCCATAAAGTCATATTTATCAGCTCTCGGCTTGCAAATTCCTTTACGTTTGAAACCAATGTTATGGGGGAAAGTGAAAAACTGCTTAGATTAAACCATTCCTCCAAGGCTGAAAATGTAAAAATAAAGAGAAACCGATTGCGATCCTTTTAATTGCCACCAACTGAAGTAGAAAAAGCTTTGTGATCTTGTGAATAATTTATGAATAAAAAGAGCAAAATACAAGAAAAGCTGCGAGAAAATGTACTGTCTACATTAGAAACAACTCAAAGAAATGCTGCAACTCCCAACAAAATCTTCAAGCACACAAACAAAGTAACATCAAAGGTCTGACAAGAAAGATGTGCTAGACCAGAACAGGAGGTAAGAAGTGGAGTCATTCCAGAATCGTAGTGTAACTTTTTTATGCCAGCTAGACACTCATACTTATTTAAGCATGGGCTAATTAATTGCATTTTCATTGTTAGAACACAAATGGCTTGTTTATTGGCCTATGATCTTAATATATTGAATTTGTAATGCTCATGAAGCTTGCTTTCGAGATAGGGATATGCGCTATATAAATACAGTCATTATTATTATTTTTAATGTTATTTAAGTAATTATTTATTGTCAGTACCCAACACAACGTCCTGCAACTTGAAGCATTTTGGCTCTCACATCACATAACTTTTTGCGAACCTGCATAAAATTTTATCTGAAAGAAGGTGATGTCATTGGAGGTAGCCTACCCGGCAGAAAGACGTGCGTGCCACCGGAGAGAAGGACTACGAGAGAGGAAACTTACTTCCCTTTATGATGCGTTTCTTCAAAAGTGGCGCTACCCTA
>JAUKPP010284664.1:0-10488 GCA_032273245.1 Phyllaplysia taylori
ATTATGATAAAACTAACTTGTTTAAAGCAATTTGAGCTGTGTAACGACTTTTTTTTACGTTACACAGGCCCTTTAAAAGAGTATTGTATTATTGTGCGAGACTTTAGCCATATGTTAACACCCCCCCCCCCCTCCAATTCCATGCTATATCCCTTGTGATAACACCCTCTCTCCCATCCCCCTCCCTGCCCTCATGTATTGTTTTTGTGACTATAGTTAGATTAGCACCCTCTTTCACATGCTGTCAATCTAAGCTAGTCCGTTTTGTCACATAGTAATGACACAGTGTTACATTACAGTTTATCAATTTCACTGTCATGTGTAATCTTACAATTCAATACTTGTCAAAATATTGCAAGTCTAAATGTAGCAAAATCCATACTTAATATATGTGTATGTGTGCTGCAGTCAATGAAATGACTTGATAACATCGGAGTCCTCTGTCTGATCAAGGGTAGTTGGTGGGCACAGAAGTCATCTGCTCCTACTTCTTTCCAAGTGTCGCTATTAAATTATCCCATATTTTATTCTATATCACCAAGATTACTTTGCAGTATCAATAGCATGACAAAACCTCAACAAAACAATCTTTCTGGTAGTTCACATCAGTCACCATAGTTGATGTGCTGTGGGGTAAACATAATTAGGGATTCTCTCGTCATCTTGGCCTAAATTGCACAAGATCTAAGACTTCTATCTCTGTACGGTTCGTTTATCTCGCCCTTTCAAATTATTATTACCACTTGTCTGTGGTCTAATTGATTGGGTTTTTTTATTGGAATAATTTGCATTTATCAGTAAGGAAAAAACTGATAGCAAAGGCTCAAAGGTATTGAACGTATAGTATTCTCATTGCTGCTTTTGGAAAGTTATTGGGGTTGGCTAGAAAGCAAGGAGCAAGGAATGAGAAAAATGCAAAGCCTCTACTACTCAACCAATAGGAAATTATAGTTCCATTCAGTATCATGCCAATTTGTTACAGAAATAAAAGGTAGTAGGCTACATCTGCCATCATATAAATACCACTACATAGGCTACTGTATCAGGAGTTTTTGACAACATGTGAGGTTTAATGATAATGTAGTCTACTCTGACCTCAACTGATGGGAGGACAACTTCTGAATCTGAGTTCCACCAACAAATTAATGCCCTTTAACTATGACTGTAATCTTTTAGTCTAGATATTATAGATTGCTAGGTTTTTTTGTTTTTTTTATCCCATACAAGGAGAACAATGGTCAAAAGTGTTGTAGTTGTATTTTGAACAGATCACTTAGTCTTGAAATTTTACCTTTGAGCAATAGGCCTACGGTTGTTGAGAAATTATTAATTACGATGGCAAATTCTCTGTCACCTGTGAGATTACTTAGATTATACGGCAAATTTCTGTCATGTATCCAAAGTGCTACCCCAGTGACATTGTGTCTATTCCTGCATGCATGAATGTAGAATGTGTTTGCCCAAAATTATTTAGTATTAAGTCTTGTAAACGTGCAGTCAGAAGTTACAGATTCTCATTAAATATTTATGCATTCGTGAAAGTAATGTACACGTATGATTGTTAGATTTCTTTACTAAACCTGTAAATGAGATGCACTACTAAAATGATGCATTGAACTTATTTTTGTTTTGTTCTCTAGCCAAAGAAGGTAATCATTTTTTAGAGCTTTGACATAACAAGTCTAGCCTTTTCTTTTGAAATCCTTCCCTAATATAATGATCCTCAATTTGACCTCTAGTGTTGACCTCTGTTTGGTGTGTGTGTGTGTGCCTTCATGGGTTTTTTTCTGTGTGGAAGTCTCACTCAACTCCAGTTCCTGAATCATTGTCACCCTTTTGCCCGTTTCTCTTTGATCTTTAGGGCAAATTCTTTCTTTTCCTCTCACTGTTGAGCTACTTTTCATAATGGTGTGTATCCTTCAATTGTGTGACTTCTCATTCTGGCTTTTCATATTTTACTTACTCTCAAGAACCTGGTAGGGCTGATATTTTTTAGTCCCTCAATTATTTAAGATTTTGTAAATTGAATGAAAGGATAAATAAACTTTTGTAAATGTTCAGTTTGTTGAATTTTTAACATCAACTTACAAACATACCAAAATAATGCATGATTGTCATATAAATCATACATGATATATTCTTTAGGTTTATTTTGCTGAAAGTTTTACTTTCTTGTAAAGAGAGGGAACTGTGTAATTGCTATAACTAGAGTAGAGAAAGAATTGAAAACTTATTTCTGGCAAGTCAGATCACGGGGAACACTTCTGCCACTTTTTCTCTTTCTGCCTCTACATTACTGAAGTGGTAGGCTATTCATCATCCTCTAAATCTGTTTTGAAATTACATGTACTTCCTGACCCTTACCTTTTTCGTTCAGCCTTTGAATTTTTATTTGTGAACTTTTTAAAGAACCCAAGTTAAGTAATCGTGACAAAATCAGATCCATGAATGAATTCTATGATTAGCTTTAAAAATAAAGGCATAAGTTCTCAGCAGGTTCGTGGGGAAGAGGTATAATTCTGGGAAAAGAAATATAAAGTGTAAAGTAGCTAACTCAAAAGACAATCTCTGTTCCTCCCTGCCCTATCTCCGCCATGCTTTGAACATGTAACCAGCATGAGTCCTCTTATCATTATCTTAGATTATTGGAGATCAGTAGCTCCTGTTATAATTATATCAGTCCCATATTCTGTCAAATCTTTACTACTTGTGACTAGTGAGCTTTCCTTTTGTATGCTCTTTAGAGGAGTAGTAAGAATAGCACAGCTATAAACTGCAATCCTTGTATGACTTTCCTTAACTTCTTCCAGTGTTTGTGCACAGCACATTTGGTTTATTAATATAGGCCTTCTGGTTGCTTAAACTGCACCATGATGCAGAGTCATTTTTTTTGTTGATGGTACATAGACCTATCATCTGTAAAATTATGACGTCTAAACTTCGATCCCATATGTTTTGTCATTTTCTATCTTTAAATCAGCCAAATGTTTGTAAACAAGTAGATGTTCAATTGATTTTTATAACGCTATGATAATCGATAAAAAGGCCTCAATTAAATATGAAATGAAAGGGATATATTTCCTGTTGTATGCTGTGGTCATTCCAGAAAGGACTTATGACTGCACTTGTGAAAAAGAAGTTACTACCAGTAGGCTAAATGTTTTCAACCATAGCTATGATCTTTGCTTTCTTTTCATTTTCATCAGAGCACTTTAATACATGCAGCCGACTTACAATGTTCTTAGATGTGTCACTTAAAGCCCACTAATGCAGCACACTATGCTCATAGTACCTGCAGACCTACCTTTCATTCAATAGGCTACATTCCCGTGTGATGTCAAGTTCATGCAGCAACTAACATGCCCAGACTAGTATTACCTTTACCATCCAATTTCCAAGTGAAGATTTAGGCCAACATTGATTACTTTTTCTCAGTTTTGTGCTACTCTTCTTAGGATGTATTACAAGAGTATTCATTGAATTAGAGACTTGTATTTCTCATCCCTATGCTTGAATTAGAGATGCACACAATCTGTTTTGTTTTTGTACAGATTTGCCGTGGATAGGCTTCACTAGGCCTACCCTAACCACAAACTGTACGCCAGAGAATACACAGTAGTTGGGATTGTTTTTCCATTTGTTACTTCAAACAAAAGAAGTGAGACCACCATCAGAGGTGGTTTTGTCGGACTCCTAGTCTTTTATCTCTTTTCCCGTTTCTTTTGGATGTCTGCTTATATTTTACTCAAAGTTTGATATTTTTCCAATAGGCTCTAGTGTTTTTTTTCCCATTTGTGTGGTGTTTATATGTCTCAGCATGTCTGATAGCATTCTCTGACTTCCCTCTTATCCTTTGTTAAAGTTGCGACTTATGATTTCCTTTAAGTCAATTTTTGAAGAATTTAGCAGCAGGTCAAGAATACGAGTCTTAATGAACAGATAGATTTCCCGTTCATTCAGGCAAGTGAGGTTTTTTAGCAAAGACGATGCCAAAGGCCCACTAAATTGAATACTTTGAGGCTTGAAGAGATGTATGACGTAGCCTACATTAATGTTGTTGTTGTTTTTTCTCATATGCATTTATTTTTCAAGGAAGCATAAGAATTTACACATGTAAACAAGAGTCTGGATTAAAAGTGTTTTTCCTTTTGTGTTCACAATTGAAAAAAATCTATCACGATTGATTGTAGTGCATTCAGCTTGATCTCAGATGTGAATAGGCCTACATTTGATGTGAGTATGATGTATTCTTATGGTGTAACATTATTAAAATTATGTAAATTATGCTGCTGTTTGAATTTCAATTTCATGATAATACATTGTATGTAGCAAAGGTTCAGTGGTAGAGCACAAAGACTTTAAGAGGAACATTGGAACTGGAAGGACCTTGGTATTCAGCTATAAAATATCAATCATACAGGACATCAAGCAAGTCTTAACATCATATTGCCTTGATTTTCATATTGGTAGATCTATCATGACTAATACACACTGTTTGTGCCCATCCCCAGACCGAGGAGAAGAAGAGTATTGTGGAGAGGTATCATGCCATTCAGGAGGTCTGTCTGACTGTCCAGCAGGCTCTGGACACTGTGGCTTCTCTTGGCGAGAGGGTCAAGAAGTAAGTTAGTAAGGTCAAGTTACAGCAAAGAAATAGAAATGTTGATTTTGAGGAAATGCAAGCTTTGACAATGTATCAGATCAGTTCTAATTCAATTACAGACTAAGAAGGCTACAATTTAAGATGAGTTCCAACCACAAACGTGGGGAAACAGGTTATCATTGGGGACTTCTATTTTACCCTTTAAGTTGAAAAATTATTTCATATAAATCAAGTATCACTTCATCTCAAAATTTGTTGAATGTAAAGAATACTTTCAAGTTTTCCCATTTGTGTCTTACATTATATAGATTTTACCCACTCTTACAATGTTAAAAGATGATGAAGATTAATTCAATTAACATTTTGGAGGTGACCCATTTGGGCTCATTGTTTGGATACCATAATCTAATCATGGTAAAAAAAAATTCATGATCTATTTAATATGTTGAGCATGTAAACTTATGATGTCCGCTTGTTTCCTCGTGTTCCCAGCACATTTAACTGGAGTGTTCCCTGGCTGTCCACATTTGCTGTGATTGTCCTCATGGTGGGCATGATTGTTCTCTTCTACATTCCACTCAGATACTTACTTCTGGCATGGGGTAAGTGGACACATTTAACTCGTGATGGGACTGGGGCAGAGCTTCTACTGATGAATATTTGTGAGACTAGCTAACAACATATGTTTCTTCTTATATTTTTGTCATTTTAACATACATGTATATAGGCTTATTGCATTCATCGAATTGAGCGGATTTGTGAGCCTTACAAGTTGCTTAAAAACTTATGTCTATAGTTTTAGATGTTGAAGGGCTATCAAGATTAAATGAGGAGGGTTGGGAATGTACAGCTTTGAGAAAATCAAGGTAGAGGTTTGTTAACAGAAGGTGAATCAAACTTTTTGGCTATTACACAAAGAATTGCAAGTTTTGAATTTTGGCAATTAGAGAAAATGAGGAAGATTCCTATCAACACATACAGTTCATACATCCATTCATTTGTAAGTATAAAAATAAAATTAGTTATAGTTTAATTGTTACAGATGTCCAATACCACATTCTCTTCCTGAACTCTCAAATTTAAGTCTTCGATGAAAGGCTGAAAGAGAAGTAAAAGAAAAGACAGAGGGGTACTTAAAACAGTTAATACAAATTAAAAAGATGTTCATAAATTCAGGAATGATACATTTCATTATATTTTGGTCTTGGTTCCTCTCAGGTATCAACAAATTCACCAAAAAACTAAGGAAGCCGAATGCCATTCCAAACAATGAACTGTTTGACTTCTTATCTCGAGTTCCTTCAGATAATGAATTGGTAAGTATGTCTGAGAGAATTCAGTAGGTTTGGCTGCAACTGCAAGCAATAGGAATCTTTCTTTAATTTTTTGTTTTGGGTTTTAAAAATATGAGTTTTAGGTATAGAATTACAAATTACAAGTTGTTGTTGTTGTTGATGTTGTGTTGTTAATGTTGTGGTTGTTGTGTTGTGGTTGGCGTAGAAAAAAGCAGATCAACTCAACTGTTTTATTTAGATTGAAGATGGGGGTCTAGGACTTGGGGAAAATGATCAGCTTACCCGAAAATTACCTCAAAGGAGTTCAACTTAAGTGGAGTCGACTGTTATTATAAAATATGAATCCCTAGTTGGGTGCAGGTGCATTTTTGGGCCTCTATCGAACCCCTACAAATTTATGAAACCCAGATTAGGAACCGCTAAAATAGTGTCAATAGTAGGCCATATTTGAAAACCACAAAAGAAAGAATCTACTTCATCATCATTTGTAGGCTACTTATGTCAATTGATTTTGCCTTATGCTGATATAATGTACATTCTCCGTGTTCATGTTTTTGTTTCCCAATTACAATTTTGCACATGTTTTTGTATTTCAGTTACAATTTCGTGAACTTCGGCCTGATATACCTGCCAATACATCCACCACAAAGAAGAAGCGATCCTAGCAGAAGGCAATGTCCAGACTTCATCCGCTGTGCCTTCTCATTTACCATTGTCCACTTTCTCCACAATGTTCACCTCGGATAGAGATAGATGTACAATTATATTTTTTCTCCAACGTAGATCTGTCCAGACTTTTTGCCTTTTATTTCCTGGAAGTTAGCCACTTACCCTCTCACTTATAAAAATTCATATTGTTTACATATGAATCCATCCTGCTGTATATTGGTGTTGTTAATATTTGCATTGATTACAACACTAAATTTCATCAGTCTGTAAGGAATTAATTATTTTTTTTATGTGTGATTGACAATGTCATCATTATATAAGTAAGTGCATTTATGTGTGGTTTGCTCAATGAGAATGCGAATGAAAATCCAAGACCTAACAATACAAAAGGTCTGAATCAGGATCCTATGATTCAACAGTGCAATAGAGCAGACCACATATGTACAGGTGTGAATACATTGTATAATGACACACTTGTGTCGTTTCAGGGTCCAAAGCCCACAAGCGCAGGCAGCTCTGTATCATCCAACTCACAGTGTATCGTTTTGTTCAGTTATTGAGACATGCACAGGAAATGAGGAATGCAGTATGATAGATATCATCCCAAGACAAGTTACTACAATGTTTTTTTGTGAGTGCAAGGATGTGCATTTATATAAAAAGGAGAGGGTGAATTATCTGTATTCCGTTTGTGTTGTTGCTATAGACCGAGGATTGGAATATCATTTTAGAGTTATGCCATTTTGTTTGACCCATATTATTATTATTATTTATTTAGTTGTAGAGCAAATGAATACCGTAAACAAGTAGGTAAAAAATACAGCATAAACACTTAGATTAAGAATACTGCATAAATGAGTAGGTAATGAATCCTGCATAAACAAAGATAATGCTCTACCATTCTGATCAGATTCAGAGCAAAAATGAGGTACGCGGATGGCATTGGATCTGATACATCCTTAGAAAACTGCTGATGGTTGTGAGAGCTCTTGCGCTAAATTGGAAAACAATTTTACCTTTCACTCCAATTTTTATCATGGCCAAGAGTCAAAAAATTTCCAAAAGCTAGACTTTCAGGTTATTTCAGAGAGTATTTATCCCTGAATATCAAGGATAGCAGAGATGAAATGATATAAGAAGGCGATGTGACAGTGGATCAATCTTGCCACTTGTGCTCGAATATTAGTTCCTTATTTGTTGCATTTATAATTTATCAAATTAAAAGGAATTGAAATTTTGATGTTTTTGTTCTGTGATCGGAATGGTAGCAGCAGGTCTTTGATAAGAGCCTCAAAAATTCAAGAATAATCATTTGAAGTATTGCTACCCTGGAAAATAACGTAGTATGCTACAATGTGAATGTTTTTTGCAGTCTGTGTAATTGCAGTTGAGGTATAAGATGGGAGATGTGAACATTCACACAGTCAATGTAATTGCATTCAAGGTATATGATGGGAACCTTATCTATCAATATCAGCTTCTTGCATGTTCAAACAGCTCCCATCAGAGCTCAAATACCCAATGCATATATTCATAAAGCTATAATAAGTTTGTCGGTATTACTGCTCTCTGAGGTGTCTCAATTTTTTTCCTTTTCTTTTTTCATTTGTCCTCATGAAGAGTCCCACTCTGGTTATCACTGTGAGTGAGGACAAGTGTAAAGGCTTTTGATGCTTACGTCAACAGCCATACTGATACAGTGGTCTCCGCCTAATAGTACACACATCGGGTGACATGAAAAAGTGCGCTTGGGTGGACCATGCTATTATTACAGAATTCAGGGGGGGGGGGGAGGGGGAGAGAATCCAGAATCGAGAATCGAGAGTTCCTGTCAAATCCCCACATCACTGAACCAATAAGATCAGAGCCATTTAGTTTATGATGTTGAGAATGAATGTTCAAAGTTAGGATTTGAGGAGTTGGACTGAAGTTCAGAGAGCTTAGCCCCCATCCGACTGGCGTAAGTGGACAACCAAACGCAGTTAATCACTTACTTTGGCTCTTACTTAACTCTAGACACCTATACGAAAGTCTGTAATCCACCAAGCAGCACATTAATGATTGATGTAAACAGTAAAGCACACAACTTCTGCACTTGATGCAAAGATTTTCAAATTTCAGTAAAATTTCACCAAAATGTGGAGTCTTTCTAAGCTCAGCAGTCAGAAAACAATCATGTTTAACTATGAAGAAATCTGTCTCATACTTCCTGCCTAAGCAAGACCAGTTTCTTATTGCTCAATTCGACCCCTCACTTTATATGTACCCCTGCCCCTTTCCTCCCTGGAAAGATGGAAGTGTACATATAATGAAACAGGGGATGTAGTGTTTGCTTGGGTTTCACCAGTTCGAAGGGAAATTCAAGATTTTATTATTACTGTTAGTTTTTTTTTCTTTAACACCAGCAAAAGACTTTACTGAATGTGCAATACTGAGTGATTGTCATAGAAAAATAATGCAGTTAGACACTGCCAACATCCTATGAGATGGATCGTGCTGTAATGTGGTGTGTTAGTAGATGGAGACCACTGCACAAGAGCTTGTTTTGGGGTTTTTTCCTCGAGTTTTTTTTTATTTCTGAGGTTGAGTGATCAACTTCTTAGTGTTGACCTTCATACTTTGTTGATCTGTTCAATTTGTTACTCTGAGATTGCATAATATTGCTGCCATTTAGGTTGTTGCTCCTTTATGCATTTGTCACGGGAGAGCAAGAATAATATCAGGACTTGTATGGACCTTTATTGATGTTATTTTTTAATATGATCATTACAATTTACCCTCAACTCTTTTCTTCCCATTCATAGAATATTTAACTACATTCCAGGTCTGATTTTGCTTTCACACAATCCATACACATCATGTTTCACTCAACATTTACAAGACTCAACATATGTGTGTTTTTGTGTAGGCGTATGCATGTATGATAGAACCATGCAATGAACTGTCATGGTCATGGGGAAGTGAATAAGGGATTATTAAAATTAGTGTGTGTGGGAACAAACCAAAGTGAATGATTTATGGGTATATATAGAATGAGCACTTTTCCACTGGTAGGCCTACTAATCAACCACGTTCACATGAATGAGTGTTGTGTATGTTTTTAAATAGTGGGCCTTCTTGTTAGAGAAGGTTAAGCTAACTTCATTGATAAAACACTTCGGTTTAATGCATTATCTGGTTGTTTGTTTTTTGGGGAGTTTTTTTCTATGTCATTTCCTGTAAGAACTTTGATAATCTTTTGAATTTGAGGTGGTGAAAGCAGTAGAACATACTGCCTTGTTAAACTATAAAGATATCCTACTCCTTCAGCAGTTTGAAAGCACAAGATGTGTTCTACATCCCTTGTGTAAAAAAAACACTGGAATGTTTTTGCCCTAACAGTGAAGAGAAGCCATCCAAATAACTTTAAAAAGTAAAAGCACAGCAGAGTCTTTTTGCGGATTTAATTAACATTCCCTGTACAATTCTATTGCAGTGGTTTCCCCAAACTCCTTGTTCCCTGGAGCTGACAGTTCTGATGTTGTAGTCCTCTACTCTACTGAGATAAAATTTGTGAGAGAGGTTATATATACAGAAAGGAAGTTTGGATGATTTCAAAAGTAATTTGTAATAAGAAAATGCAAAATAATTTCCCTAAAGAATTTTTATTGAGATAAGTAATTACATACAATATACAGTCGACTACGCTTGTAGCGATGTGGTTGGGGGCCAGAAAAAGGATCGCTACAACCAAAGTTCGCAACAGCCATCGGATGGGAAGTTCAATGGGCTCTTTTTTGCGATGTGCCCACTTCTCCACAGTAAAACTCCTCCTTGAAGCGCTCTTTTAATTCCATTATGCCCGATACAGTATTTGCTGATATTCCAAAGTCAGGCGCAGCATTCTTTTGATTTTGTCCATTCTCAATGGCCTCTATCAGA
>JAUKPP010284675.1:0-12092 GCA_032273245.1 Phyllaplysia taylori
ATTCCGGGATTTCGTTTTCTTTCGGATTACCGCAATTTTCGGATTAGACACTTTCGGTTTAAGCAGCATCCACTGTAGTTTTATTGCAGAAAAGTAATCTGTTTGTCATTGAAAGCAAAATTGTTTGATAAAGGTTTTTTTATTTTAAATATTCTTTTGTCTTTATGCCAAAAGGCATGTTTTCTTACAGGAGTCCCCAAATGTGGTAATGTGGAAGACATTTGCTCATTATCCAAAGGAAGGGGGGGGGGGGGAGGGGGGGTATTGGTTTTCACCTGATTTTTCTGTTCATGTTATATTCTCAGTGAATTGAGAGATCCTTCAGTCAAAAGTGGTTACAAGAAAGGCCCTTCTCTGCGGTCTTTTCATCTTCTGCCTCATGAACGTACTGAGGATGGTAAGTCCATATCAATAGTAGGCCTACCTACTTGTTTTTGTTTTTCATGTCATAGTTTTAGAATGCTTCTATCAGAATTTTTTCAGCCTGGGCTGGGTCGAAGAAGGCCATCTCTTGAATACCTTACAGTGTTGCAAGAGACTTAAAATGGTAACCAAACCAAACCAAGCTATCAGAATTCAATTATTTTAGTAATCACAGGTACTTACTTTTCATATAATATTTTGGTAGAATAAACAGTCTTGTGTAAGGTGTACTTCAGTGAGTGTGTAATTCTTTGCTCTTTATCAGAATAGATCTTAACACCCAAAGCTCTGTGTAGCGCCTGCTACCGCCCAAAAGAGATAAATGCTCAAGCATGCCAAGCCTCCACTGTGGATAATTTGCATTTATATATGACACTTGCTTTCTCTGCAAATGAACAGAGCATTGCTATTCAAGAACCACCAAAAAGTGATCATTTTCAAGACTTTGGTTTGAATGCCAGTTTTACGTCCCCTGCAACACTATAAGGTCATTTAAGAGACGGGTTTTTGGTTAGGTTTTCATTTTAGACTGGTTTGTCTAGATGTGACAATAGGAAGGAAAAAACAGGATTAGTAAATGTATGAAAAATTGTTACTCGTACAAGTGGTTGGTTGAGTGGGTTTGAGCAAAATCGTTTATGCATCCCAATATAATGTCTTTGAAAGGGCTGGGAAAAAAATTGGGGTTTTAGGTTGATGTTTTTCCCATGACATGCACTATGTGGTTTTGTTTCTCCAGCTGAAAGTGAAAGCAGCCATTATCCCCTGAGCCAGTCTGGCCAAGAGGTCTATTTGTCCCCAATGAGCAAGTTGCACCAAAGGTGAGATGCTTTGTGGTCAGCTGAGGAGTTGCAGATTTTCAAAAGAACAACCCTGTCCTCAAAACTCCTTAGTAAAGCTGACATTTGCATGGGAGAGGAAGAAAAGGAGGAGAGAGGGAAAGGAATGGGGGTGGATGCAGATTGAAGAAACAATGAGGGCTTACCTGTAAGGTGAAGATTGTTTCTGATTTCGGCGTTCTGTCGTCAAACCACTCCTTGGTAATATGAGATACAGTGGCGATGCTGGTCACTTCACGCCCAGCACTTCGCTTGGTCACACGCATTTGTCTTCTTCCGTTCAGCTATCACCCATTTGCAACACTATCTAGATCCATGAGAATGGTATTGATTTTTGTTTTTACACAGGCGGGTTTTTGTTTTATGCAACTAAATTAAGTTTACATTTTAGTCGCTAAATGTAGTGCCTTGATTGATTGTACTCAGCCCATCAAAAGCATCCATTTGTTTGCATGGTCAAAGAGAGTAAAAGTTGTAGTCTTTGAAAGTATTAGTGCCACAATTCATGGATGATGAAGACATTTTTTTACCCAAACATTTGTATTTTACCAGGGCTTTGTTTAAAGATTGTAACCTGGACCAACATATTTTTTCAGAGGGAAAAACAGATTTTCTCTTTACAAAGCTCTGTATTATGTATATTTTTGTAAATGTGCAAATTTTATTGTCTTTTTATGTGAACTTTGTCAGTCTTCTTTCATCAATTTTTGCTACAAACATGTTAAAGAATGAAATTATTGATAGAAACGTTTTTTGAAAATTTTATTGTTTAACACTTTATACCTGCTTAATCATTAATCGTTTCATCAGGATTATGAAGCTTCTATAAATTTTGCTCACTTCTTTTGTTGTTTGGAAGGTCTTATTTGATGTCGTGATTGACTGTTTGTATTTTTCCTTTTCAGTGAGGTACTAGACACATCTGAATCACCTACGGAGAGGGGCAAGAAACTAACAAGGCGTTCTTTCCGGATTCCTTTTACAGCAGATATGGATGCAAATATGAATAAATGTAAGTGAAGTACTGTAGCAGCTAGAGATAGTGTTTTACTAGCCCAGACATTTGAAGCCCTACTTAACCAGTCTTTGTAGTATAATGGTTAGGGTCTTTGTCTGTCCCTCAAAGGACAGGAGTTCAACCCCAGCATTGGGTGAGCATCTCCAGCTCTCAACTGGGATGCTGTGTCCATCTCAGCCCAGGTAGGCCCCGACGGCAAGATCGAAATAGCCTGCCTTTGAAATTACCTCACAGGGTTTCAAGGGCCTTTAAAAACAAACAAGCCAAGTCCTACTTATTACGTTTGTTGTAGAAATATAGTTGTAAGTAGCAGAAATATTGTGTGGACAATTTCATGTAGCTGCGCTTGGTTCAACATTTGTGCTAGTATGGCATGTCAGCATTTTATTTCTTTTTTTGGTCAACTTTATAATGTTTTTAGAAATCTGAAGAAATGCATCCTTTGCTAAGATTGGGTAATCGTGTAATTCATTGTAAGTTACTCAAACGATATGATCAAACACAGTTTCTTGTCTCAAATATGTAAGTAAATTTTTAATTTGAGGTTATAAATTTTCACAACATGCATTGTCTTTAAAGGAGTATTGTAGAGTATTGCGAAAATTTTGATTTTCTTTCCATTATTTTTCCCACCATCAGCTCAAGAGTCACCACCAGGGCAAGAAGTCCTATCTCCCGAGAAAATAAGCCAATCTTCAAGTAGAATTGAATTCTCAAACGATGACATGAATGATCAGGAGTCTGTGCCAGGCACATTGTCCCCTGATAGAAGTCACAGGTCAAAGGAGGATGTCACAAGCTCAAGTTTATCTCATAGGAAGGACAGATCTACAAATGATGCTGATGCCTCAAACAGTGATAGTCGAGAGCAGGACATTCCAGCAGATAGTTCAGCTTTGCGGAGAGGTGACAGGTCTTCCACAGATGTCAACACCAGTTCACGTCCCAAGGATGGGCTTTCAGACGCTGCTGATGCTCAAAACAATGAGGAGCTGGATGTTCCTGTTGATAATTCATCACCCAGGCAAAGTAGCAGCTCTGTTTTGGAAACAAACACCATTTCTCCTCATGGTAAAGACAAGTCCATGAGTGTGATTTATGCCGCAAGCAAAAGCGTTGGAGGACAGGATGTTTTGGCAGATGCGTCAGTTTCTCAAAGAGATGACACGTCTGCAGCAAATACAAGCCCATCCTATGGTAAGGACAAGTCTTCAAACATGGCTGATACATTGAGTAAAAGCAACAGAGGGCAAGAGATTTTACCGGAAACATCAAAGAAAAGCGTTTATGACTTAAGTGACGACAGCCTGGAAGAATCTTTCAAGACGCCGACAATTAAAAACCTCATTAAAGAAAAGGGGCTTGATTCTCACAATGTCTCAAAGTCTAAAGACCAGAGCTCAAGATCTCTGCTTACAAGATCCAAGAACAGAAGTCAAACACCTTCAAGCACAAACCTGTCTAGCCGTTCGGCAAAACAAAATGAAAGGGATGGCTTTGATTTGTCAATTCAAGACCCAAGATCATCGACACCCCTGAAGAGATCCAAATCTTTTCTCCATTCTACAAAGCGACAGAGTACCATTGCTGCATACTTGTCAAATGCTGAAGGTTTTGGTGGAGAGAATGTGTCTATGAGTAGTCTGCCTGATGTCAGCCCAATCAGACCGTACAAGCGGAGTGCGCCTAGTAACCAGGACCAGGTTGAGGATGCAAATGCTCCAGAACATTTTGATGGTGAGAAAGCAGGTGCTTTTCTTTAAAATGAAAATTATCAGTGATTACCTTTTTTGTCATTGAAAATAATTCTAATCACCCACACTTTCATAAATTTATGTAAGGCATCTTTGCTGACAGACTTTCTCTTCTATAACCTTAATATTCCGCTAAGCATCCATGCAGCTTTTTTTCAGTTCACCCCTTTCCTTTTGCATGATGTGAGGAAAAGTAGTACAAAGCGGCACTTATTTATACCGAGAAGACCCAAAAAGACAACCGAAAAGACCTCTGAATGTACCATGTTTTTTTGGTTGAAAAAGAAACATCTGTCTCAGCCTAAATAAAAATAATTGCGTCATTTGCTATAATTAGCAGAATGTTTTTAAAACCCCGCACATTTCCTCTTCCGACTTTGTCTCCCGTGCTTCACCAAGCAATTTCGACACCAACGTGGAAGTTTACAGCTGTTTCCCAAGGGATTTTCTCTGGTCTTTTTGGGTCTTCTCTGGTCTTTTCAGGTGTCTTTTTGGGTCTTCTCGGTATAAATAAGTGCCCGTACAAAGTCATTTGCAAAGATATTGTACCACATCTTAAGATGGGTGGTCCACTCCGTTGTGTATCCAATATTCAACTTTGATGACTTGAGTCGATATTTTACCATAGATAGGCTTAAGCAGGTAGGCCTTTGTAGATGTGAAGTGGTTGGTTGGAAAATATTTTTAATGAAAAGGATGCAACATCAAGCCAAAGCTTGCTTTATAATGCAACTGAGACTTGACATTCACCAGTTCAACAGCATAGCCACCAAGCCATGAACACTTATCACTTTTCATCTTGGTTTGAATATAGGTGTAAAATAAGATTTTTACACCTAGGAACACAAAAGTGACAGTATGTCTCACAACTTTCTACTTTCAGGATCTGAAGTAAGAAACAATGAACAGGTATTGGCAGACAGAGATGACGGAGAACCTGAGGTAAGGGGTAATCATAATGTTATTTGGTTTTTCGGGGTCGGTTGTTTTTTTTGTGTGTGTGTTTTTCTCCTGTTTCGTTAATTTTATAAACAGGTCGTTAATTGTAAATTGAGAGAAAAGTTGAAATAACTTTCTTGATGGGATTGACAATTTCTTCATTTTCTTATTGTAAATGTGCCTGGTGAAAGATCATACTTAAACATTTTCTTTTGTAAGATTTATCAAATATTATTTCTTCTATTATCTTCAACAAATGCAAATTAATGCAATAGTCTTTCAGTTTTTGTCATGTTTTTTTTATACTTACAACATATCATTTCTTTGTCCCCATTTGAATTTTTGCTTTTTTTTATTGGCGTCTGCTTCCATTAAACTCAAAAAGTATCTGGTTTTATTTAACTATAGTTGTTTATTGCCCTTTTTATTGCCTTTGTCTCCCGTTTACTTTTCATGTTCATCAGAAACTTATTCATTTCCCTACAGTATTTCTTATCATAGCTAGTCTAATTACTAAACTTCAGAGAATTCTGGGTAAACCACGAGCTTTCAAACTCACTGTATTATAAATCTTTTTCTGCTGTTTCCAGGAGGAAATGCCACAAGATTCTGATGACGAAAATCTTGGGTATGTGTTTTTTTTTTTTTTTTTTTTCTAATTGTTTTACTTAGAGCAGCTCTCTTAATCTAGAGTTTAGTGCTGTCTGTCTCTCATGCCAATGGTCGTGGGTTCAATCCCGGGACGGTGCCGGCATGTTACCCCCAATAAATTCTTCTTTTTCCTCTTCTTCTCTTTCAACTAATTTTCTGACTCTTCCTCTTCCTCTCTCCTTTGTCTCCTCCAAATCCCTGCTGCTCTTGTCTTCCTTTCTACTCCTTCTCTTTCAACCACACCCCTGATCTTAGGGTAGGTCAGATCAAAACACCTAGTCTTCTCGGATAAGGATGAAAAACTTCGGAGGCCCCATGTGTACGTTGCGCATGTTAAAGATCCCTTGGTGGTTGAAAATCTAAAAGAATAGGCCTATTAGGCGACCACCCGGTTAACATTCAAAATTAATCCTACCAAAAAAATACTTTGGAATGGTTCTGGGGGCTGAAATGAACTAAAAGGGTCGATGGAACCCTAAAACCAACCAACCAACCAAACAAACCTTTTACTTACTGTAAGGTATCACTCGCTTTTGCCTGGTGGGAATTACAGCTGGATTTTTCTCTACAGTCCCATGGTGACTACTATAAATGGCCCTTGTTTTCTCTACAACTTCAAATATAAAATTTACCTGCAGCTGAAATGTTATAATTGTAAGGGAAAGTGAAATGCAAATGTGTTTGTTAACATTGACCACAAATTTCAACTTTCTAAGAAGTTAACTCAAGAGCCTATGATTAACTATCGTTAGGCGCACTATTACAGTTGATAACTGGGATGATAAGGAATCTGGAGATCTAAATGGAATCCCAGTCTTACCAAGTTATGCAAAATTAATCCATCTCCATCAACTCATCAAGTGCCTCTCTTTTTTCTAAATGCATTTCGTGCAGTGGTGTAATCTCATATCACTGTCTAATTTCAGGCAATATTCTCCATTGAAAACTCCACATGTGGATATGAATGTGAGGAGGGAAGTCTCAACGGCACAGAAAAGACCTGAAGGACCAAGGACTGTCAACCAGGATGTGTGAGTAAAGTTTGTCAGTAATGCTGTAGTTGTACTGTACTGAGGACTATCCCCTGCAGGTGTGGGGCTCACAATTATACTATGGGGGATCAAAGAATACACCTGCCTTGATACTGCGTGCTTTACAAGGCAACTAAAGGTGCATAGGTCTGGTTTTCCGAAAAGGTCAAGTTGGCAGAGGGCCAACTACCAGAACCTGTAAAAACTAAAAATAAGTTACGGAAACACAAGCAAATACATCAAATTTTTCACCTTTCTTTGGAGATGGTGGAGCTTCTGCAACAGCAGGACAAATGAAGAAAATGATGTGTAGAGAAGTGGAAAGTTACGGAATGATGTTAAAAAGCTAGCCCAGGATAGTGGAAAGTGTTTGTTTGTGGCCTATACCCTAGTCCAGGGTGAGAAAGGCAATGATGATGACTGAGGACTGGCAACGAGTCGGCTGACAATGACATCATCCTTTTTTTTCTTTGAACTTCTAGTTTCTCTGTTAGTGTCCCTGGCAGTGCCGTCTTATTTTCGAGATGTGAAACCAATATGTATGTGTTCATCTCTGACACAACAGTTGTAGGATATTCTGATTCCAGCACAGCAGGCAACTCGATCTTGGGCTTAAACATAGGGTCACAAACACAGGAGGGAGTAAATGTCCACAGGGTCTAGCATGGTCCACCAGATTAATAGCCCTAAATACTGTTGTGTGGGCTTCTTGGAAGATGTTGGCACATATCGGATGTATGGCTGCTCTGGGTACATAAGGGTAATGAGCTACAACACGCTTCATTGGTCTAGTCAACACTCGTTACATTACTACAAGCACACACTCTACAGTACTACTGCATGCAGTAGGCCTTTCTCAACAATATTGACCATTGTTTGATTTGGAGCAAATGAACCAAGTTTCAGTAAATGAAACATCAGATCTGATTGGTTTTATATGTAAATGTAAAAGTGAAAAATGTTTCTTCTTTGTTCAGGCATGACCAAGCAAAGAATGGAGTGTCACAAAGATCCCGAGCCAAAAGAAGAAAAACAATGGAGACCACTTTACCACGGCGGTCAGTCAAGTTTTTCGCTCAGAGACATTCAAGCTTCAAACTCTCAAAGGATGCCTTGGAAGAAATTGAGAATGCGTAAGTTACAGACTTTCATTTTCAACTGAAACAGTTGTACATGCTTCCAGTGTGATTGAAATAGTTAAGTTTTGCACCTTGCCAACTTGCATGTACAGTGGAACTTCCCGATAACGACCTCTCTGAATAGCGACATTCTCTGTATAAGGACATCCGCCTCTGGTCCCGATTTTTTTTACTATATAACATTAGTAATAAAAAGCGTCTAAATTGCGACATACACTCTTGTAAAACCTCTGCATAACGACAATGAAGTTGCAACTGTTGACGTTTACTCCTTTGTTGGTAATTCAGCTGCACTCATGTCGGTCCCAAGCCCGGATAAACTACAGAGGGAAATGGCACTATAGCAAGACAATTACAATCATAATCATAACAATAATGAAATAAGCACCCGGAAAACACATTTTAACATATCAGTGACTCGTGGGAGACAACCAGCACAACACATTGTTTCATTGACGGATTTACCGCACCCCAATGTCCGCCATCTTGGAGACTTCTTAGTAATGACATTTCTGAATAACGACATAATTTCGCGGTTCCGAGCGATGTCGTTATTGGGAAGTTCCACTGAAATAAGAATTTGAATCTTGCGGTGGCATGGGATAGTTTTTTCTTAATCTAGTAACTTTATCCGTCTGCTGGTATATATATCCCTCATACTTGCTGGGATATTTTTTCCCTTATAACCCAAGTTTACCGTAAAAGGCATAGTAACCTGCCTCTTTAACTACCTTGACTTTGCAGGGACTGTAATACTGATTATAATCCTACTAATGCTGCTGGGCTTTTATCACACCTGTTGAAATCTTACCACTTCTGAATGTTTTAATTCTTTAATTCCAGGGCATGAGCCCATTAGACTATGAAAAGGCAAACTATTTATTTACTTGTTGATTTGGTAAATTCAATTAGGTTCTTTGTTGCTTTTTTTTTTACAGCATATTAGATATTTTTAAACGTGCATGAGTCTAAAAGGCATTTTTTTTCCCCTTGACTAACACTAATTAACCCATTGTCTTTTAGTGTCTGAGTTGTCAGAAGTGATGCCTTCAGTTGTTCTCCCCCTCAAGTTGTAAGCAAAGACAGTCAGGAATGAAAATTTGCTAATGATACTTAACACATAAAAAGATGTAAGTCTTTTAAATCGTGCCGGAAAATTATAGATTACCGGAGTATGGTACACTGCAAATTAAATCACCCATAGTCATAAACAAGGTTTTAATTTCAAGAGATTTAGGGATGAAGAGGCTCCATGATAAGTTTGCACCTGAGTTGAGCTTTGTGTGTTTTCACTGTTTTCAGATCTGAGAGCTACTGGGCCAACACCTTCAAAGCTCTGGAAGTTTTTGCTCTCCATGCAGGAAGGAAAACTGTCAGCGATGAGGACGTTGTATTGTTAATGAAGACGTAAGTAAAAATCTTGCAGTATTATATACAGTGGATGCTGCTTAAACCGAAATCAGCGGGACCGTTTAAATTCTTTCGGTTTTGACGACTTTTCGGTTTAGAGTAAGTCTGCTCAGGGAAGCATAAAGTACTAGATACGAACCCAGTTTCGAATAATGACTGGGATGTGTCCGTAAAAATTGCACATGTTGCTTTCTTTTCAGGATTATAAGGTCACTTGATTAAATTGCCTAACATTCACACAGAACAAATGCAAGGGTAAGATGAGTAGCCTATGACTTGGACTTCCTTGGCAGCTCGTAGTTGTTGTAGTAGGTTTGTACTGTGCTCTGTACTTGTGGTGCGCAGCAGAAAGAGAACAGTGCCAGTGACGTCATGAACACACACCACGCAGTTTGTCCCTCCTTCTCTTTTTCTTCCTCCTTCTGTCTATCCCTCTCTCTCTCTCTCTCTCTCTTTGTTCAGCATTTTCCCCCTTCCACACTCCCCTGATTCCTCCCCTACATCTCATCAAGCTCCGTCTATTACCCCTTCCTTCTTCCTTCTCTCTATCTGTTTCCTCTCTCGCTCTTTCCTGCTCCCCCCACGCCGTAACGCATGGTTTCTTCTTTCTTTGTCTTTCGTTTCTCAAGAACAATAAGCGACAGACCAAATTATATTCTGCGATTACCAATTCAAACAACGATGTTGCTATGTTTACAAAAGTTACGAGTCGGGCCTACTTGTACGTACTTTGTGCCGTTTGCCGCTCGCCTGTGCGTCATACACACTGAGTGTATCAGAGGCTGCGTCCTTTACCAAAGCATCGTAGATCTACCTCCGATGCCTTTCTTAACTTTTTAGTCCCCGCAATCATCATGCATGCCCTCTTCTTTCTCTCACTCTCGCTTTTAATACACACCTCCTCGGCACCCTCTACTCTATTTATCATCCCCCATTCTCTCTCTCTCTCTTTCCGTCTCTGTATCTTCTTTCACTCAGTCACATCCTTTTCTTCCTTTGTGTTTAGATTCACAGAGACAATTGGCCCAGGCGTAAAATCAAACCAACAGTGCGACTGCCTATTTAAGACAACCACAAGATTTACAAGACTTTACTTTGCATGTCGTTTGTAATTCAGCATACACTACACAGTGTGTGTAGTGTCTAGATAAGTAAACCCACTAAGCACAGTACAGTAGGCCTACCCGTGCAGCGTTATGATCTGCGTCACTTTAGGGGCTGTTTGAACAGAATTTGAAGACCGAACCCTCCAAATTCTTTTCGGTTTAGAGGCAGAAGTCTTTCGGTTAAACCTGAGTTTTTTTACAAAGACAAAGAAGGAAAAAATTCCGGGATTTCGTTTTCTTTCGGATTATCGCAATTTTCGGATTAGACACTTTCAGTTTAAGCAACATCCACTGTATATCAGGAGACAAGAATGAGCATTTTGTGAATGTTTATGGCGACTTTTAAAGAAATTGTTTTAGCTTTCAGTGTTGCCCTCTCTGAGTAGCAAAAAGCCAAAATAATTTGTTTAAAAGTCACCATCTTTTTTAAAGGAATCATGAAATTGATCAATGAAGCTTATAGTATGAGATATAAGAGGAAACAGGGCAAGCTCTTAATTTAGAGTTTGCAGGCTGAATTTAGAAGAAATAAGTCCTTTAATGTTGTGAAGGAAAAAAGAAAAGTTAGATTTCACTGTTAAAATTGCCTGTGTACATTGACAAAACAAAATGTCAAGCTGTTTCTGAGTAAGGCATCCTCTGCATCTGATTTCTTTGGGATGAACAACCCATAGTATAGACAAGATGAGGAAAACATGGATGCATCCTGAAGATCTACCGGCGCTGTGGTGTAATGGTTAGGCTCTTCGCCTTGCATGCGGAAGACCCTGGTTCGATCCCCGATCACAGACGATCTGGTTTTTTTCTGCTGGGATTTTTTCCCTCTCAGTCCGGGTTGGCCCTGACAGGCAGAGTTGAAGTAGCCCATCTCTTAAATGACCTTACAGTTTTGCAAGGGGACGTAAAACTGGTAACCAAACCAAACCAAACCAAACCAAACCTGAAGATCTTGATAAAGATAGGGATAATATCCTGGATAAATTTTGGTTACATTATTACCCGTTTTTTCTAATTCTTTTTCATCTGCAGCCAGGGTATGATTGCCAGCACAGGGGACTTGCATGACTTGATCAGAGAGTATCTGCCCATGGAGTTGCGGTCAGAGCTCATCCCAGTGGCCAAGCCATAGTGGTGGCTGTTACTTCTTTGGAGGATGGAACTCCCACCCCCGCCTCATGCAATAATTCTCAGTTACAGATTGTTAACAGTTGTTTTTGACAAGAGCATCACATTCAAATTCTAATGGCTTCACTACACATTGTTTACAGCTTACATTTACATGTTTGCATATTATGTATTTAAAGATGATCGTGTTCAACTGATCTTATATTTGCATTATCACGGTTACATTAAAGTGGTTAAAATCTTGTAAATAGTACTCTCTCCTATAATGTTGGCTACAATTTTTAATAATTTGTTGTACATGTACAGTAGAACTCAAGACTCAACGAACACCTGGCATTCAGTGAACAGAGAAAAATTCCCCTTTTTTTTCCCCTTCATTAACTTTAGTCAAATACCTTTTATCCAACAAACTAATGTCAGGCCCACCCTTGGATCCAACGAATCAGAAGTGTAGGCAAGTTTTCAAAAGATTGCTTATCTACTTTCACATCTAGTTGAAGTACAAACTACAAAACGTCTACTGTCGGCTGATAAGAAACCAAAAACTGTAGAAATGTACTGCAGGTTACCATATCCTGATATGTGACAGGGATGGGGCAAAGTGCATAACACAGAGAGAAGATTATTAACAGAGGGGGGGGGGGGGGGGGGGGGGGC
>JAUKPP010284687.1:0-10488 GCA_032273245.1 Phyllaplysia taylori
AACAACAACAACAACAACAACAACAACACCCAAAAACAAACAAACAAACAAAAAAAAAAAAAAAACACCTTCTATTTTCCTTTTCTCAGGCAAATGCATCTTGCTGATATGAAAATGTCGCATCAAGCTAAGCATATGCGTCCCTAAACGAGGTGTGATTTGATACGAAGGTAGACCATCATTATTCTGGTTTTGGGAACAGAAGTCTATTGCGTATCTCTACCTCTGGCACAAAGAGAAGTTCCAGCCCTTTGTCAAAGCCCTCCAAAGTGATGCCTCGGAAGAAGAAAGCCACCAGTACAAGGTAGGGAAAAGTAGCTGTCACGTACACCACCTGAGGAGATTAATAAAAGAACAGCAACACGAGTGAATGATTTGTTCTTTCACTTCTACACCTCTTTCAATGTATTTGTAGTGTAATGGTTAGGCTCTGTGCCTGTCACGCGGAAGACCAAAGGTCGATCCTGGGGCGAGGACGATCTGTTATTTTTCTCTTGCGCTTTGTTTTTCCGTCTGAGCCCGGATTGGCGCTGACAGGCAGGGTCGAAGCAGCCCGTCTCTTAAGTGGCCTTAGAGTGTTGCAGGGGGCGTAATGGTTAGGCTCTACGAAGATCACACAGCGATCGAAGATTTGACCACTATGTTGTCGAGGTGGCCCTTAGACACTTCGAAACTATAGATAGCAAAAATAGCATAAAACAAAGGCAACAATCAACTATCCCTCTCCCCCTACAAATTAAAACAACCAAACGAAAACAGCAAAATCAAAGCAAAACTGCTTAAAAAAGTAGACGCAAAACAAAATAACAAGTACAATGCTCTTCCTATGAACAAAACAGTTAAGAAAATAGAAGGTAACGCAAACAACAAACAAGCAAAGAAACACCACCATCACCAAAACAAACACACAGGGCGGAGGAGGCGGAAGAGGAGGAGGAGAAGGAGGAGGAAAGAACGAGGCGGAGAAGGAAGACGAGGAGAAGGAGGAGGAGAGGATGAGACGGAGAAGGAAGACGAGGAGAAGGAGGAGGAGAGGAGGGGAGGGGGAAGAGAAGGAGCAGGAGGAGGAGGAGGACGAGGAGGAAGAGGAAGGTACACATGCATAAAGAGAATATAAAGAGAATAGGAACATAATGTTCTAGAAGAATCTGGATGAAACACGAAAAACTGAAGTAAATAGGATGGATGGCATCAACGCAATGTAAACAAAAAATTGTCAACGGATATCCCAGCATCCAATCTAATTAAGGCAAAGGAGTATTAGCTTCCATCATTAATGATTAAATGGCATAGGCAAGCTCCTTACGGACGAACAAGGAATATGAAATCAATGAAGAAAAAGAGAGTCACAGATAGAATGCAAAAATCTGCAGGATCTGATTTTATATAGCGTGGTGTGGTTTATGCTTATTGTTGTGGTCTTATTTCATGCGCTTGCTTTCCTTCTCTTATTTTAAGAATTGGTTTTTTTTTCTTATAGACAGCTTATGTCTTATTTCATCACCATGCTTTTTTATGCTGATATGTTATCTATTGCTCACCCGTATATTTTATTAAAATAATAACTGGATTTTCAAAATTTGGTGGCCTTGGTAGTCTAGTGGTTAGGCTGCCGGACTCGTAATTGGATGGTTGCGGATTCAAATCCCAGCTCTGGCCCGACGTTGTGTCCTTGAGAAAGGCACTTTACACAAATTTCCCTCACTTTACCCAGGTGTGAATGGGTCCCCAACTAAACTAAACCAAAACAAACCAAACCAAACAAAACCAATCCAAACAAAACAACTCTCCCCTCTCCCACATTCCTCCCACCCCTCCCATCCCTCTTAACCAACAAAACAGTTTAAAAAATTGCAGTGTTTCAAGAAGCACATTACCGAACAACCACAAACCCTTCCGAATCTGAAATCCCAAATTTCAAACCTCACCTTCCCTGTGGTCTGGATGCCCTTGACGATACACAGAAAGACAATGATCCACGCCAGCAGAAGACCAAGGGCAATTTTCCAGTTGAACTCCGGCGTCGATTCCACGGACGGAGCAGTGTTGAGCGTGGAGCGATACCAGAAGTAGCTGGGGGGACTACTTTTCTTACAGGGGCGAAGAAATGAATATGAGCGTATGAACAATTACTGATAGGGGCAAACATTTTATTGAAACATTTATTTTTTTTAGAATTGGTCGCTTCCCTTTCCAAGATCCTCCCAACTTTTGACTTGAAACTAATTTACTTGTACTACTGGCGTCTGTGGTGTAGTGGTTACGCTCTTCGTCTATTATGCGGAAAGCCCGAGTTCTATCCCAAGTGCAAATGATCTCTTTTTTAAGCAGGGATACCTCCCTCTACGCCCGAGTTTGTCCTGTCAGGCAGGGTCGGAGTAACTCGTCTCTTAAATGACCTTACAGTGTTGCCAGGAATGTAAAACTAATGACTTAACCGAACCTTACATGTTATATACAAAGAAAGCTTTCTGTATGGAACTCTCAAAGCAAGAATCCAGGGAAGAAATTATTATGAATACATTTTTATGAAGAATTAATGACTGGGGGAAACATTTCTTCTGTTTGATTAATTTGTGTGGGGCTATATTGTACATGTTTGGGAGGGAAAAGTGTGAAAACAATCCGCTGATTAAGAGGAATAACATTATCTTGAAATGATCTGATCAGATCATTCAGTGCGCCGGCGTCTGTGATGTAATGGCGGGATCTTCGCCTGTAATGCGGAAGACCGGAGTTCGATCCCGAATGAGGACGGTGTGGGTTTTTTCTGCTAGGATTCTTCCCTCTCAGCCCGGGTTGGCCCTGACAAGCAGGGTCGAAGTAGCCCGTCTCTTAAATGATCTTACAGGGTTGCATTGGATGTAAAACTGGTTACCAAACCAAAACAAGCAGTGCTTTAGAATGATACATGTACATTTTGTTCTTGTATTTACACATGGCCCACCGATCGCCTACCTCACACTCTGGCTCTATGATGTATGAGTCGTTGTCTCCAAACTTGTGAGGGCAAGCAGCCCAAGGTAGGGGGCTCTGGAAGCTCTAGGGATGTAACAGATACAGAAGGTCACCTCTGTGTAAATATTCTGCTACTATTTCTCCTTTGTTATTTTTTATTTAAATCTCTAAAGCTTTACTTTGCTTCTTAAAACTATGCTTTTGTGTCGAATTTGAGACCAACGTTAATGTAAATTATAGTTCAAACAGAAGTATGACCCCGATGTAGTACTGCTTTAATAAAAGAGCATCACTCTTTACTGGATTGATAATTAAAAAATGAATTAAGAATAAAATGCTACAATACCTACACTTTTCGTCAATAGCCTTCCAGGACCCTAGATTAAAGGGGGAGGGGGGGGGGGTGGCTGCGTGCAATAAATGGATAAATATGACTCACACAAAAACAAGAAAAAAAAGAAAAGAAAAGAAAACCCAACATTACTATTCATCATAAAAGAAAGTATCGAACTAAATATGTGCTCCTTTCAAAATGCTACACATAACAGAGACCTACCTGGAACAGATAGACCAGGCACCAGCTCATGATGGTGTTGTAGTAGAGCGCCAGATAGAAAGAGACAATGGCGGAACAGATCCCTAATCCGCCCAAGTATGGTGATACCTGTGGTCAAAGAGGTAATTTTAGGTCTGAGAATGACGTAAAACGTATGTATAACACATTGTCCAGAGCTGTCTGTTGGTCTCACAAATATTTCAAGGCTTGATATCATGAAGGGATTTATGAAGATAAAAACTAGAAACGTCTATTACTAAAACTGTTATTCTAAACCGTTCTGATTTTCTCCAGATGTTCTTTTCAACGGCATTTTTAGTGTATTTGTACGTCTCTTCGCCATTCTTGCAGATGACGAGAATTCGATCCTCATTTGGGCGAAACATTACTTGTCCTTCTGCTGGGACTTGGTATTCTTCTCAAACCGTTTTACACTGACACATGCAGGATCGAAGTAGCTCGCCTGTAAAATGATCTATTGTTAAAATGGCGTAAGAGCGAAAAAAACAACCCACTGAAACATCAGCATCAACAAACAAACAACCTTACATTTAACTCAAAACTTCAGCCCAGGTTGGCCCCGAATGGTGGTTTAGGGTTTATGACAACATCAACACTGTGGGATAGTTTCATCAAAGTGGTCTGTCTCTTAAATGACCTCACGGTGTTACAAGCGGCATAAAAAACGATAACCAAACCCAAACAATGTATTAATTTAACTCCCAATTTCCTCATCCCGTTTTACTCATTTTCACCTCAACAAAAGCGTGCTTAGGATGCACAAGCATGTTGACGGCTTATTATTAAGGGTGGGAGATGTGCCAAAATAAAGATATGCTTGAGAATGCTAACGATTCTCATCACGCCAAGTAATCATGAAGTATTTTATTACAAACGGAAAAGAGCCCTACAATATTACATCGCGTGTTTGAGCATCAGAGAGCCCATATTATGTTGAGAGGAGAAATGGCCCGCGAAAACAGTGTATTTGGAGCAAGGCCGCGGATCAGAATAACCAAGCGCGGATCTCCATTCACACATGCCACATTTTCTTTTGTTATCCGCGCTTGTATTGTATTACCCAGATTCGTGTTCAGAGTCTCCGTTTCTCCTCTAAAAAATGGGCTCTCTGGTGGACATGTACGAGATGAGCTGTAAACACGAAATCGTGCGGTTATGAAGGCAAGTCTCTAGACGGAGGAAATTGGACAGGCAGGGAAGTTAATGTCACAAGAACGTTTACAGTTTCCCATGTTAATTAACACACAGACAAATAACACGACAAGGCCAACAATGCTTGGCTAAAACAGAAAAAAAATAAAATAAAAAAATAAATAAATGTTAGCTGCTAATTGCCAACAACACCCCTTCCTCTCCCCCCCCCCCCCACCCCCCACTTGCCTAAACTACTGTTTAAAAGCCCACTACAGCAAAAATTAAGCAAGAAAGTAAAAAAAAAGGATCAAGGAAAAAGAACAGGTTCATAATATTCTATAAAGTTTGGTACGATGTGCACAACCGCCGCCTGTTATGTAATGGTAAGGCTCTTCGCCTACCGTGCAGTAAACCCGAGTACGATCCCACGTGAGCACGATCGATATGTTCTTACTGGAGGTCACCACTTTCAGCCCGGGTTAGCCCTGGCAGGCATGGTCGAAATAGCTCGTGTTATAAATGACTTTACAGTGTTGCAAGGGAGGAAAACTGGTAACCAAACCAAACCCTGCCGGAGCACCCTCAGCAAAGTTACTGTTACGTAATAAACACCTCCTATCGCCACTAGACTTTACCATTAACAAACTGCTTGGTTTGGTTTGGCTTGGTTTGGTTTGGTTTGGCTTGGTTACCAGATTTGCGTCTACAGCAACCCTGGTCATTCAAGAGGCAGGAGCTGCAATGTTTTAAACATTAATAAAGATTCTTGGCAGGGAGCCACTACTGAGTAGCTACAATTAGCGCATCATTTGATGCTAGATGAAACGAAAAAAGCTGTGCCATGGTGTCGGCGAAGCAGCGCTTAGAGGGACTTACGATAGCTAACCCTAACCCCGACTGACAGAATTATATCCCGAGCTTCACGGTCTTACAGCAAGTGTCAATTTCGGATTAATAAAGCCTGGTTTTTAATATTTGAGACAGTGGTGTAACGCAATTTGGTCCATCTTACTAAGTCACTACTCCTCTCATTTATGAATATTAATACCACCCATTACTCGTTGGGATTTTACTCTATCTAGATGTCATCAGACCTAACTGGAAGTATTAATTGGTTAATTCATTTGGTAAAATCGGGACAGTTCTAAGCTAAGCGATCCATGGGATAAAAAGTCTCATGTGTGATCTATACTTCTCGTAATAATGTATAGCAGTTAAACATGACCTTGTAGCGCTCCTAAAAAATCCAACTTACTTGGTCGAGCGCTGTTGAGAGACTGCCCCACGAAAGGACAGTAAGTTTCTTCGTCGGCCGACTCGTGAACTGTCCTCATTCAAGTTCACTAGCCGTGTGATATCTTGTCAGTGCGGTACCATGTCTTACGGAGGGCCCGTGGCCGCTACAATCTTACGATATTGCAAGGGGCTAAATATAAAAACCACTTCCCCAATCAGAAAGATGTGTCTTACCTCGTTCCAGGCCCCGATAGCACCTTTCCTGAGTCGTTGTCCAATGGCAAGTTCCAGGAAGAATAAGGGAATCCCCTCAATCGCGAGCATCACGGCGTATGGGATGAGGAACGCGCCTATGGAATACACAAAAGGGTAAAGGAAATTGAAGTAACACATCTTTACAATGACCTTACAGTGTTACAAGGGGCGTAAAAAAAACAACCCAGACTAAAGCTCCATCAACATGCCTTCCTTTGGTCATACCTCTCTCAAATCGTTTATGCATTTTTGTGTCTCCTTGCTTGCCTGATATTATGTCTCTCCCTTCTTTCTATCTTTCTCTCTCATTTTCTCTTCCTCATCCCCTTTCTCCCAGGCGTCTGTGGTGTACTATAGGCTCTTCGCCTATCACGAGGAAGACCCACATGCGAACGGTTGGTATTCATGCCTCTCAGCTCTCAGTAGCCCTGACAGGCCGAGTCGAAGTAGCCTGT
Source organism: Phyllaplysia taylori (assembly GCA_032273245.1). Taxonomy (NCBI): domain Eukaryota; kingdom Metazoa; phylum Mollusca; class Gastropoda; order Aplysiida; family Aplysiidae; genus Phyllaplysia; species Phyllaplysia taylori. The sequence continues at coordinate 6,616 of JAUKPP010284687.1, forward strand.
CTCGTAAATGACCGTACAGTGTTGCAAGAGACGTAAAGCTAAAGGACAAACTAAAGCCCTTTCGCTCTCTATTCACTCTCTAGCCTTTTAGCCCCTCTTCTCCCTCTCTCTCGCTCTCGATCATCCCCCTCTTTCTCTCATTCTGCCCCAATACCTTTCCTCTTCTTGAGCCCTACATTATTAATGCCCTTCTATCACGAGCCCAGCCTTCCCTTCCTTTTTATAACGGACCAGCAGGGTTAAAAACAGAGTGACTAATAAGCCGACTTGAAATTGAAAATTGATCAGAAGCCTCGATAAATAGCCTCAAACCATTGTCCCAGCTTTGGGAGTCATTATGCTGTAGGGTCTTTTTTCTTTCTGAAAGTGCTTATAAGATTGATGAGCCATCCAGTTGATTAGACAATGCGAACGATAAAAAAAAAAAGATATTATAAGACAAGAAAAGAGAAGTTTAAGTAAGATATATACAGTGATAGACCAGGGACGAAGAAAACCTGAGCATTATAGATAATACTGGATACCAATATGTATACACATATATATCTACAGAGCTAGGTACAAGTAGATAGAATAAGAAACAGATAGGCAGATAGATAGATCAATGCATAAATACATATATAATAACGTTTATTGGTTGTTTTGTGAATAGATTGATAAAAATATATTCAAATAAATAGATCGTCGGTAGATAGATCTATAGACAGATAGTCAAATCGGTGGATAGATATGGAGAGAATAGAATGACAAAGACAGAGAGAAAGAAAGAGAGAGAGAGAGAGGGAGAGATAGAGAAAGCGAGAAAGGAGAGCAGAAACAGAACGGGCGAGCCAAAAAAAAGAAGAAAATTGAGAGTCAAAACAAATTATAGAGTGAAAGGCATTCTGAAAAGAGGCATCCTAGAAGAACGAGATTCGTCAAAGCCAACCCATCTCGTGCAAGGAGGCAACAAATTACACCCGGCTTGGCTCTAAATATGTCGCCTTTCACTAATTGAGTCCAATCTTTGCTGTCTTTTTGTCCTCATCCTCGGCTAGAGCTCTAAATTTAGCTCGAAAAACATTCTGGTCGCTTCTTGCTACGTGTGATTCGTTTTCTGTCTAATTTTTAAGTTGCGCTCTTGTGTTCTTTCTTTTCTCGTCAAGACGAGATTTTTGCGCTAATAATAATATGGAACTCTGCTAATCATTTACTCTTCCCCTTCTTTCTATATCCCAAATAAACGTGCACACACACACACACGCACGCACGCACGCACAAACAGACACACACACGCACGCACGCACGCACACACACATACACACACACACACACACACACACACACACACACACACACACACACACACACACACTATCCCCAACCTATCGTTCTCTTGCGCTCTTCTGCACAGTCTTTTACCAATTCTTTCCTTTTTCCTAATTGTTCACTTTAGTTTCTTCCTTTCTCATACTAGCAATTCATCGTCTCGTTCCTTCAATTCCTGTTTGCCTTTTTTCTGGAACTTCAGCCGATCCTAAAGGGCAACCTTCTGTCTCTTATGAGAGGGTTTGGGCAGAATCATTCTTTTATTTAGATGCAGGTTGTAAGCTAACAATTTTTAAATTTTATATGAAAAATACCACAAAAAACAACAACGATAAGCAAACAAATAAACATTCTTCCCACACTAACAAACACACAAGCAAACATACACACAAGCGCAAACACACACACAGACACATATATACACACACTCCCACACAAATATATCCCGGAGACTATAATATAAACCAGTTGAAGTAGTATTGCAAAGGGCGTGAAACTGATAACCAAACCAACCCAAAATCTTGAGGCTCTTAGTTCGTGCCGGATTGGCTTATGGTCTATCCACGCAGTGGTGTTCTTGTATGTGTCCATTAAAACGTCTTTTGTCTGCCTGAGGCAAGATTAAAAGAAAAAGTGTAAAGCTAGTTGTTTATAGAGGCGCCAGCATCTTTGGCTGTTTTAGCAGCCTGAGGCAAGATGCCTGTGCTTGTTATGCTAAGGGCGTGGAGTCTTTAATAATAATGTACTTTGTGCCTGTCAGTGTGCTCCCAGACAGAGAGAAAGCGAGAAGGATAGAGATAAGGAGGGAGAGAGCGAGAGAGAGAAAAGAGAGAGAGAGAGAGAGAGAGAGAGAGAGAGAGAGAGAGAGAGAGAGAGAGAGAGAGAGAGGGGCAGAATGAGAAAGAGAGGTTGAAAGAAAGAGAAGAACGCTAACTAACTGCAACCACGAACAAACTTCCAAGTACACATTTTAAACACGCTGAAAGAGACAACATTGCGAGAGGAAGCAAAAGAAAGGCAAAATGTTACTCGTATTATAGCCTACATTTTGAGAGAGAGATAAAGAAAAAGAGAGGAAAGGGAAAGGGGAGGGGTGAGTTGTATTCGTGACGCTGTGTACAAATGGTTTTTGATTGTTTTGATGCATAAACAGGTCGGATGTGAAAAACTATTTTTAAAGGTTATGAAAGAATGCCTGTGCGACTGCTTTAAACAAATGTGGAACTCTAAGATAAGGTCCACTGAGCATTTCAAATGTTACTCATCATTTAAATCTAGTTTACAATGTGAAACATTCTTGAATGATACCACTTTGTGGAAACCGTTGAGAAATGCAATGGCAAGATTTAGATTTGGTGTGTCAGATATAAGAAGTCACAGGCACAACTTCTCCGATAATGCAAGATTAATGACATGTCCAATTTGCATCAATAACAAGGAGGATGAGTTTCACCTTATCTTTGTCTGCCCAACCTACGCGGACATTCGGAAAAAAATATATCCCTGCACACTTTTTATCAAGACCAAATTGGCATCACTGACATTGTTGGAAAATAAAAATTTGCACAACTGCGTAGCTAAATTGATTTATTCAGCTATTAAAAAACGGAGATTGTACATCATAGAGTTAGATAGCACATAGAAAAAAAATGTCGTATGTCGAGTTCAAATATGTCTGAATAATATGTTTCCAATGTTATGAATTTGTGTTTGTGAAGGGCAAGTAGCCCAACGAATAAACATAATCAAATCAAACAAATCTGTCTTGTCCCCCCCCCCCCCTCACTTTTCGACTCTCTCCTATTGTTTCCTTTCATTTAGTTGGGCTAAAATAGCCAAATAATAGTGTGCCTCTATTAATAAATAACTACATCAGATGTGTACCAGCTGACGGTATTGTTTGTCATGAAGGCACAAACTGCGCTTTTAACTGCTACATTGCTGTTTTCTCTCGGCTTAAACAGCCAAAGACGCCGGTGCCTTTATAAACAACAAACTTTAAACTAACAGTGTTTTTTCTCTCCCATCAATAGTCTACCTTCTGGCTGTCACACTTTTCTGCTCTAGATTACATAAGTTCACAATGTAAATACAATGATTATGAAGCCAGAGAAAAGGTCGGGTGAGACTGATCGGATCTGAGGGTGATTATTTTGGGGGCTCCAACGTATAATTTTCTGATATCGGCAAGGCATCATTAAAGTTGGCCATGACCTTGGGGGTACAAAGAGCTAACGTACGTTTGTCAGGTCAGTATGGTACGACATGTTCCATTTTTTTTTTCAATCGAATAAGCAGCTTGTTTCAAATACCACACTATTGTAAGGTTAAATTGAACAATGTAACGAGAACTTAACACTTGAAAATATCCTTTGTACTAGGTGGTTATCAAAGCAGAAAAAAAGCTAACAACTCGAGACAAATCGATATCCGTGCAATATTGTTTATCAATTTGCGCACTTGCTTTCATCTCTGCCTCCATTAATGTTCTATCTATCTATCTATCTATTTATCTATCTATCTATCTATCTATCTATCTATCTATCTATCTATCTATCTATCTAT
>JAUKPP010284698.1:0-10487 GCA_032273245.1 Phyllaplysia taylori
TTAAGAGACGGGCTACTTCGACCCTGCCTGTCAGGGCCAACCCGGGCTGAGAGGGAAAAAATCCCAGCAGAAAAACCTCCAGATTGTCCGCAATGGGGGATTGAACCGGGGTCTTCCGCATGCAAAGCGAAGAGCCTAACCATTACACCACAGCGTCGGTGCAAAGGATCTTGTCAGTTTGTTAGTGTTTGAGGGCTTGTAAAATGGCAGCTTGAACTGCATCCCTGGAAGTTGAGAAGATTTCTGACTGACTTTGGTCTGCCGGGGTAATAATGATTGTAAAGCACATAGAGCCAGTATTGGGATATGCGCTATATAACTGCAGTCCATTATTATTATTAAAGTACTGACCTATGTGATTTTTCTTGTCTGTTTTTCAGGCTGAATAAGGAGTCTCGCCTCTTCGTTGACGATGACGATGAGCGAGTGCCCTTAGTCAACGGCAGCACGCTGCTCAAACGGATGTAATGTTGCACAAAAGAATTAAAATTTTTTGGTGGTTTTTCTTTTTTTTTTTGTCAGTGGATGGAATGTGGGACTGTAGTCAAGGTTGCAACCGTTTGTGATACAAGTGCTCCTTGTTAAAAAAATCTCAGAAATCCAGCTGAATTTCTTGACATGTCAACTTCTTAACTTGTTCAAGCGTGCCTGATCGTGCAGAAGTTCATTTCGTAAATTTTACATCTCTTTTATTTTATGCATGGGTTGTTTTGTGTATGTGCGTGTATCTGTCTCTGTGTGTATGTGAACAATGGAAAAAGTTACAGCCTCAACCAAAATGTGCTCATGGTACATGCGTGTGTATGTGTTTGTGTATTAACGGATGTGAGTGTAAATACCCGCATGCTTAGAGTATAGGTTTTCACCAGTAAATGTAAAAAATGACCTTGCAGTGTTGCAAGGGGCGTTAAACCAAACCAAACCGAACAACTTTCATGCCAGTGTTCGTTTACGCCGCAGCAATCACTTGACTCATATCTTGATAGAATCATTACAGAACTGAAAGTTGTCTGCGATGTAATAGAACAGACACAAGTCACATGACAAGCCTGCTGTAAGGTTTGGACATTTACTGCACATTTTGTATACATGTAGCTTTGATGTGACTTATTGTTCATGCAGAGTTTTTTAGAGTCTTGCTATCAAGGCCTGGGCATTATGTCTTTATTAGTTGTAAGTGTTCACATGTGCATGGGCACATAGGTACACGTGCACATACGTGCACACACACACATACACACATACATACACACACACACACACACATGCACACACACACACATACTGGCCCCACTGAAATATAATACAGTTTTTTTTGTTTCTTCTTTTCTTTTATTTGAGGTGTTTCATCCCCCCCTCCCCCCTCCCTTTTCCATACACACACACTCGTACACACTTACACTTACACACACAGGTGCACACACACACACACACACACACACATATGCCTACATACTCAAATATGATACAGTTTTTTGTTTTGTTTCTTTTATTCTTTTATTTGAGGTATTTCAAACCCCCGCTCCCTCCCTTCCCTCCCCTCCCTTTCCACACACACACTCATACTCAGACAACACACACACACACACACACAATACAACAAGCATTAATAAACATAAATGTGCACCTAACAGTCATTGTCCTAATAGTCCTTGTTCTCTAAAAGCTCCTCCAAATATAAAAAAAATAGAAAAGCAAACTTTACCAGAAGGCATTTACTTATCCTTTTAATCAAAGCCCGAGCATAATAAATTATATGCAGTGGAATCCGCTTAATTCGAAGTAGTTGGGATGAAGCAAGCATCTCGAATTATCCGAGTTTGAATTAATTATGCTTCGAAACAAGGGAATAAAAGAGGGAGAGAGAGAGAACCGCAGAGCACACCATCCATTTTGGCTGTGTGTAAGTGTTTCACGATCCATGTATGTTTCGCTGCGAGCCAATGGTAATAATTCTAATACTAGTAGGCTTCTAGTAGGCCTACCCAAGTAATGTAATTGATGACAATACTGACAGCTGATATCCTATGCATTCAAACCCGTGGTCCGGTCATAGCTGATTGACTGGACTAGGGCTTGAATTCAAATTAAGCAGAATTTTTTTAGACACGGCTTTTGGTAATTCGAACTATGCGATTATAGTTAACAGAAACAAAGGAGGGAAAAATTGTTAGTCTGATGTCGATTTGAATTAAAAGAAAATCGAATTATCAGAGTTCGAATTGAGTGGACTCCACTATATGTACATGTCTCTGTGCCAGTTCAAGTCTGACAAATGCGATATACTTTTGTACATACGAAGAGAATGAACAATCAAACATGTTTTTGTAAGGTGCTTTTACGTTGATACGCTTTTTGTTATATTATATATACAATGATTTGTTTTGAGCACAAATTTTTACTTTTGTTGTATGGGGTGGAAAATTTCTAATTAGATTTCTTAAGATTGAGGTGCAATAAGAATATTGATCCAACAGAGAAGGAAATTCCGTGTTTACGTTTCATGATGAATACATGCAGCATGCATTTCTGTTGTCAGGTGCAAAGTCCTCTCTTCTCTAAGATTTTGCATTTTTCATTATTATATATCAAACTTGTACAATTTTTTTCAAATTGTAAGGAGAAGAAATGCTGATAGTAATAGTAATAACAAATAGCATTTCTATTGCGCTTCGGTTTGGAGAGGTCTTAAGACTGTCTTGCACTTTAGCAGTTTTAAGGGGCCAATTTTAAGGCTCCCCACTCCCGGGGTATAGAGCTTGACTGCCAGGCTCTGTAGGTTGTAAAGACTACTTGAAGGATGTGTAACCCATATAAGTCCCTAATCGGCAACAACAAAAATTGCACTTTATCTTGTTAGGAAACAAGTTTAACAATCATTAGAATAGGCAGTGCTTAGGCATGAAAATACACTTTCTTGAGAGAAATGTTTGACTGCTGGAATACCGATTTTCCGTTGTATATATTCAGTTGTTTCGTCGCAACACTGAAAGGCAATCAAAGGCGCTTAATCTCTAATGTTTGTTTTCGTATCGGAATGAATAGGAAATAGAAGTAACAAAAAATGAAAAGCATTGTCCACTAATGATGTTTAACCTCAGGATTTCCATGCTCTGAGGCTAGTGTATTAACCATATGGCCATAGAGAGCCCCCCCCCCCCCAACCCCTTATGGTCAGCTTTAATATTAAGTTGTATGGTAAAATGGAGGGGGGTGGGGAGGGGGGGGGGGTGGTGACTATGCCACCCTGTGGTGACTAAGGCATTCAAATGGAAAGAGACTATTCTATCTTTTTGTTTATTTGTATTTGACTTGTGCCTATGATACCCTTTGGTGGTGCACTCAGAGCTCCGGTATTAATTTATGAAATAACAATCCATTGACTTTGAACCTTGAGGACCAGCAGCGAATAGCATCCTTTGCACTAGAGACCAGATTGTTTATTTAGATGAACAATATGAAAAAGATTTGGGAAAATATTATGAAAATAATATTAAATTAATCAGACTTTTCTGAAGTTACATTAAATCAATTCCTACCCAAACTTTGGAATGGTTCTGGGCGCCGAAATGACCTTATAGAGTCAATGGAGCCATAAAACCCTAACCAAACATACAAACAAATCAAGTTACATACCTTAGTCACCCTATGGTGCCTTTCTCGCCCCAGTTTACAGAACATGTTTGTCCTCAGGTTGAGTTTGACAGTGTGTGCGTGACGTGTTGTCACAGGAAAAACGTCATTCCATTAGTCGATTTTACATTTTATATTTGGACTTAAGCTTTCTGTATCATACTGTAAACTTGACTGGCCTGATTAGGCTATGATGTGAGTTACAATCCAATTGTTGTCTTGGTGTAAAAATCTGACAAACGCTGATTAAAAAAAAAATCATATTTGGGGGGTGGGATTTGCATTGGTTACAAGGCTGTCGAGCACTTTGTGTCAAAAGCTCAGAGCTCTACGATAAATGTATTTTGAGTCATAAAAATTGTAAGAGATACTTCTAATGGACAATTTGAGAAAAAATTGCAAGATTTTTCGTCTTTCTTCTGAATTTAGAAAGTTAGTGCTTGTCAGAATTTCATACTCTGTATCGCAATTTATTATTATTTTCCTTGGCCATGTCACAATGTTGATTTTGTGTAAAAATGAACAAATAAATTCTTGTAATCATCTTTGTCAGTTTCAATTCAACTTACCAGCCATATTGTAAAACATGTTCCCCAACTCCCAATCTTGCATTTGTGTCAAACTTTGCTTTGCCTTTAGTGTTCAAGATCTGACATTGTGTTTCTGAATTTCTGTATTTTCTGTTTCTTGCACAATAATTATTGTTTAACCTGGAATTTGTTCTTGAAATGTTTACTTATGAATGCATTTAGCCCATGTTTCTTTTCATTATTGCTGTTTTCTATGACAATAATGTTTCACTTCATTTCACCATTTTTTTTTTCTACTGCAGTTATTGTGACCTTTTTCAACTTCAGTTTTACATTGTTCCTTCAGTGACAATGAATTGCATATATACATGTAGTAATTTCTTATTTCAAATTGTATTTTACATTGTTCTATCATTGTGCACCGGCGCTGTGGTGTAATGGTTAGGCTCTTCGCCTTGCATGCGGGAAGACCCTGGATCAATCCCCAGTCGTGGAGGATCTGGGTTTTTTTTTCTGCTGGGATTTTTTCCCTCTCCGTCCGGGTTGGCCCTGACAGGCAGGGTCGAAGTAGCCCGTCTCTTTCATGACCTTACAGTGTTGCAGGGGACGTAAAACTGGTAACCAAACCAAGGGACAATGAAATGCATAGAGTATTACCTAATTTCAAATTGTATTTTACATTGTTCCATCGGGGACAATGAAATGCATAGAGTATTACCTAATTTCAAATTGTATTTTACATTGTTCCATCGGGGACAATGAAATGCATGGAGTACTATCTTATAGCATATTGTATTTTCTTGCATGTTTAACTTGTTGCCTTGCTACACAGAACATATGATTGAGATTTATTTCTGTAGTTTTAAAAAACAAGGAATACATTTTTAAAAATAAATTTTTATTGAACTTTGCTTATGGATCCTTTATTAAATACAACCTTGTAAAAATATTCCTAGACAACTTTTAGTGTGATTTTGATTTGATTTTTTTTTTTTTACTTCAATTTGCTGCAAAGATTTTTGTAGAGCCTCCGCAGTTTGTAAGATACTGGCGGAGAGAAGGACTACCGAGAGCCAAAACGTACCTCCCTTTATGACGCAACTCCTAGCGTGTTTTTTCAAAAGTGGCGCTACCCCGCTATGGTCCAAGCCAAAATGGCGAAACAAAAGCTGGCTTCTCTATAAATAAATACATCTTAATAAGTACCAGATGAAAAGAACAAGACACATTTATTTTAAAGTGCGCAGGCAAACAGAAAAACTCATCAAAATTATTATTAACCTAAAACCTATAAATTAACGATAAATTTTGATTCATGTCAACCACGTCATGATCCTAGTTTTTTACTCTCTTATGACGTAATAACGCACGAGAGGAGCTTTTTTGCTACTCTTTTGCGGAGCTTTTTTGCTACTCTTTTGCGTATACATTTTTCTTTCTCTTTCCGCTTACTAATCCAGACCGAGCTTGCATCTCTTTATATAAGCTCTTTGATACTGGGCTCCAGTACAGAAGCCTGTGAGTCAAGTCTCAAATGCTTTAAGTTGAATTGGTAAAGGAAGTTTTTGCAATATATTTGATCACATGATCCCAAGGGATTCATTGTGTCTGTTGACATAGCTGAGCTGAAACTGGTTGTTTCGCAAAGGGGCGAATACTACAAAGAATACAATGGAATATTCGCCCTTAAGAATAGTAATAGCATCAGCGATTTATATGTTTAAGTGACAATTCTATGAAGCCTGAAAGTTTGAAATCTTTCCCGTGAAGTGTTCAGTTGACCCCACTTTCCTTGAACTTACTTAAATTGAATTCCGGTTAAGATTAACCGTTTTCTGGAGTGCCAGCCCATCTTCTTTACATTTAGAGAACGGTTAAGTGGAATTCTATCCTCCCTCTGATGGTATCAACTCATCCCTGGTTGACTGATAAGTCATAAAACAGCTCTACAGTTGACATTGGACTGTGAGGTTTGTACATTGCCACAATGATGGATTCTTTACAGTCATTTGGTCAGGCTCGCTACAATAAACTTGTGAAATATCATACAATTTTATTTTCATGATTTTCTTCTTCAAGTTCAAGATGTCATAGATAGATGTCCTCTGTAAATGAAGTCACTAAAAACTTAATTGTAAGAGCGTTAGAACTGCATATTTGCAATAGTGTGCAGTACTGTAGTTCTCAGAAAGAAATTTGTTTTGCCTCCCAGAACAATGATGGATGTTTTACGGTCATTTGCACAAGCTTGCTACAATAAACTTGTGAAATATCATACAATTTTATTTTCATGATTTTCTTCTTCAAGTTCAAGATATCATAGAGAGATAGATATCCTATGTAAATGTAGTCACCAAAAACTTAATTGTAAGAGCATTAGAACCGCATATTTGCAATAGTGTGCAGTACTGTAAGTGCTGGATAGGAACCCACAAGGTAAGAGATCAAGGGGAAGGCCACGTGAAACCTAGAGAAGGATCACGGGAAAGGATGTACAGAACAGTTGAATGACCTGGAATAGCGTCAAGAAGCTAGGCCAGGATAGAGAAAGATGGAAAGTGTTTGTGTGTGGCCTGCACCCTGGTCCAGGGTGAGGAAGGCAATGATGATGAGGCAGTACTGTGGTTTGAAGAAAGAAATATGGTGCCCACCCCCCTCCCCCCACAAGAACAATTTTGTTCTCTGCGGTTAGCAGATACATGTATTAGGATAAACTAGTGAGAACTTTTTTATTTCTAGAGGTGCCAGCTTCTTTTGCAGAAGCAGCCTCTACAGCAATAAGCACTTGTTGAATAGTTCAGTGACAGTCCCTTACTCGCTATCTGTGCTTAGAAAAACCTAGGATTATTTTTTATTGCAGTGCAATTTCGCATCAGATCTGCCCCCTCTTTTTGGAAGATCCCGCTGTTGTTCCAATTTTTATTGAGTGTGGGACAGCTCTATTTGACAGAGTGCAGATGTTCTGTCAGATGAGCAACTATCTCCTTCATGGTGCTCAGCAGAAAGCCTTACAGGTAAAATGCTGCTTATAACAAAATAATGTCATGGTGCTTCCAAAATGAAATGGCATAAGTCGGAACGTAGCCTCGAACCCGCGTCCTGCGCATAACAGGCGAAGGTTAGTTAGGCTACCAGTTTTACGTCTCCTGCAACACTGTAAGGTCATTTAAGAGACGGGCTACTTCGAACCTGCCTGTCAGGGCCAACCCGGACTGAGAGGGAAAAAATCCCAGCAGACAGAAAACCCCAGATCGTCCGCGATCGGGGATCGATCTAGGGTCTTCCCGCAGGACAGGCGAAGAGCCTAATCATTACACCACAGCGCCGGTCTAGCAGCCTGTATCTGTAACCCAATCTCCTTCATATAGTGCTCAGCAGGAAGCCGTACTGGTAAAATGCTGGCTATAACAAAATAACGTCATGGTGCTTCCAAAATGAAATGGCATCAGTCGGAACGTAGGATCGAACCCACGTCCTGCGCTTAACAGGCGAAGATCTTAACCATTACATCAACGCGCCAGTTACAGTCAAACCTGTCTAAGACGACCATCCAATGTCAAGAAAAGTGGTTGTTTTAGACGGGTGGTCGTCTTAGAGAGGGATGATATAAAGAAAAATGTCATAGTCTATGGAAAGTGGTCGTTTGTGCAGGTGGTTGTCTTAAACAGGTGGTTGCTTAAGCAGGTTCAACTGTATTATAATTGCTGGTAGACATTCGATGTGGTGACTCGGTCCACCCCAATCATTCAACCATGAAAACCGGCGTCTATGCTGTAATGGTTAGGCGATTAAGCCTATATCACGCAGAGGACGTGAGTTCGAGGCCAGTGTGGGACAAATTGTCTGATAGAGTATATCTCCATTGTTCTGCTGGGACAATGGTCCTCTCAGCCCGGGTTGGCCTGACAGGCAGAGTCGAAGAAGCCCGTCCCTTATAAATGACCATACAGTGTTGCAAGGGACGTTTAAGCCAAAACCAAACCAACCAAACCAAACCATAAACATAATATCATACCATCTGCATCCTAGTTGAGTATTGAGACTTTTACATCTACAGTCAAACTCAAACCTGTCTAGAACGACCACCCAATCTCGAGAAAAAAGTGGTCGTTTTAGACAGGTGGTCGTCTTAGAGAGGGATATTATATAGATAAAATCCCATTTGGGAGTCGATCGAAAGTGGTCGTTTTTGCAGGTTGTCGTTTTGTACAGGTGGTCGCTTGAGCAGGTTCAACATATCAATAAAGTAAAGAAACAAATGAAGAAATAAATAAACAAACAATCAAACACACAAAAGAAAGAAAAGAACAAATTTGTTTTTTTTAAAATGTACAAGAGTTTATTCTATACATGCCTCAATAATATTGTCAACTCTGCCTGTTCACCACAACATACATTTTTTCACTGGGTTCATCTTTGACCCTGGTGCACACTGGAACGCCTTGGAGAACTCGGGCATATTCTGTAAGCTGCCCACAATCCTGTAATTAAATTAGAGAGATATATTATATATTATATCATAATGACACTGACGAGTAGGTTTTTGGTTTGGTTGCCAGTTTTACGTCCCCTGCAACACTGTAAGGTCATTTAAGAGACGGGCTACTTCGATCCTGCCTGTCAGGGCCAACTCGGGCTGAGAAAACCCCCAGATCGTCCGCGATCGGGGATCGAACCGGGGTCTTCCGCATGCAAAGCGAAGAGCCAAACCATTACACCATTGTCGAGTAGACTATCAAAATTTTGATGCATGTAACTGTGTTTGTATAGAGCATAGAGCCTACTTTCGACGAGGGATATAATGATACTGATGAATTGACAATAAAGATTTTAATAACTGGGTTTGTATAGAGCATAAAGTCTACTTTCGACGAGGGATATAATGACACTGATGAATTGAAAATAAATATTTTAATAACTGTTTTTGTATAGTGCATAGGGCCTAATTTCGACGAGGGATATAATGATACTGATGAATTGACAAAATGAAATAAAATAAGGCGAGGGATATGCTATACACTTGAACCTGCTTAAGCGATCCCGTTTTTATATCAACATATTTCTCAATGGGTTTTTTTTTCCAATTAAAGAATGTTTATCCGTACACATTGGTTGAGACCAGCGCTGTGGTGTAATGTATAGGCTCTTTGCCTTGCATGCGGGAAGACCCTAGATCGATCCCCGAATGCGGACGATCTGGGGGTATTTTTCTGCTCGGATTTTTCCCCTCAGTCCTAGTTGGCCCTGACAGGCAGGGTCGAAGTAGCCCGTCTCTTAAATGACCTTACAGTGTTGCAGGGGACGTAAAAAAGTAACCAACCAACTGACGTATTGACAATCAAAATTTTAATAACTGCGTTTGTCTCTCGCACAGGGCCTAATTTCGACGAGGGATCTATGCACTTGAACCTGCTTAAGCGACGCCGTTTTTATATAAGAATATTTCTCAATGCTTTTTTCCAATTAAAGAATGTTTATCCGTACACATTGGTTGAGACCGGCGCTGTGCTGTGATGGTTAGGCTCTTCGCCTTGCATACGGGAAGACCCTAGATCGATCTCCGAATGCGGGCGATCTGGGTGTTTTTTTCTGCTGGGATTTTTTCTACTCAGTCCGGGTTGGCCCTGACAGTGACAGGCAGGGTCGAAGTAGCCCGTCTCTTAAATGACCTTACAGTGTTGCAGGGGACGTAAAACTGGTAACCAAACCAAAAAAACCCACCATTGGTTGAGTGTGGTGTGTGTTTTATTCTTTTTTTTTGTCTTTGTTTTTTTGTTTTTGTTTTTTTGTTTTTGTTTTTTTAAAGTGTGGTGTGTTGTTTAGCTTCTCACTCTACAGTGTTCCAAGGGACGTTAAGTCAAACCCAAACCAAACCAACAAAAATGGCGAAGGCCGTGAGTGTACATTATCGAGGGGCGAAGAGCGCTCCGTGAGTAGGAGAAAGCAAACATAAACTATAGGTAAAAATTAACTATTATAAGAAGAACCGAGAAATGGCTCGTAAAGAAAATTAGACAGATTTTTCAGGCAGTCAAAAAGATGGAGCAAGCGTTGCTTTTTTGCTTGTATGAACGATACGCCCGTGACATTATCTTCTATACCTGAATTGTCCCGGCACGTGAGGGTCAGAGAGGATGAGTCGCAGGATGTACTGGTCACGTGCGATGCTGCATTGTGCCTGGGGAGGAGTATGGGTGTGGGTTGATACGTATTTGTGAAGAATATTACACACACAAACATTTATTATACACATACGCACACACACACACACACACACACACACACACACACACACACACACACACACACACACACACACACACA
>JAUKPP010284709.1:0-10487 GCA_032273245.1 Phyllaplysia taylori
CCGTCCGGGGATCGAACCCACGACCATTGGCATGAGAGGCAGACACCACTAACCTCTAGACCACGAGAGCCCCCTTTCTAACAATACTAACATTGAATATACATGGTACATACATTATAACAATAATAATGACTGCATTGACATTCACTCACTCCATTCCATTTATTCGCACGTTGTTGCTGGTCACCACTGAGCAGTGCCCAAGTGAGGTAGGGTTGACGTGTCTTGCTCCAGGACACACTGCAGAGGCCATCAATTTGAATAGTGGCAACATCCAGAGTTGCTTGACATTTCTAGTGAGCCAGAGCTCACTAACCACTCACCCACTGGGCCTCCACACTGGTGCAGCCAGTTAGAATTTAGTTATTTATAGAGGCATCAGCTCTTTTGCTGCTTTAGCCTAGCGGTCAGTTTGACCGATTAGAAGCAATACTCACAAACTAATCTAGGACATCTCGTCTCCAAGATACTCACTTCCCATTTATTTGGTACCTCAAGATGAATATTTCAAGAATGTTCTGGCACTTCAAAAGAAAGCAACAAAACTCAGAGCATCAGGAAATCATAGTCAAACTAACAGAATATATACATAAGTATAAATGATACTCTGCATGTTGAAAGAACAGTTGTAAGAACAGACTTACAAGTCTTCTTTGACATAGACTTTAGCTTTTCTCTTATGGAACTCTTGAGGACAGTAAAAAGCAACATAAAACTTACATTACTGCATATCCTCATTATTGTCTCCAGTTTAGATTTGGTTACCAGTTTTACGTCCCCTGCAACACTGTAAGGTCAATTAAGAGACGGACCACTTCCACCCTGCCTATCAGGGCCAACCCGGGCTGAGAGGGCAAAAATCCCAACAGTGACAATGCACAGCTAAATTCACTTCAATCTGAGATAATGTGTCAGCAGAAGTTCCAACGAGCTTTTAATGAGAAAGAGTTAGACACATAACTTTTAACCCTACCTTTTGACGTCTGTCCTGGAACTGGCCAGTGCTGTGCGCAGTTGGTCAAGTGTAGATTCACAAAGATTCTTATCAGCCTTTCCTGTTTTCTGTACATCAAGTGTTGTAAACAAATTGCCGGCCAGGGTGGCATAGTCTGTTTCAAGAGGAATGAATTTCGCATTAAAATTCAACACAAAATTTTACACGGCAATTATATTCATTACCGAAAATACAAACGACCTAAAAACTGTTGTAATAATTAAAACATGACTGCGAAAAGCCAGCCTAACAGAATAACTTGAAATCAGCCATGGTGGCACTGTGCTTAGTGATGTCAATAAAGCCTTACAGGAACAGTAATTATGCAAAATGCATACAAATGAAAATATATTAAAAATGTTTTAAACAAAAATATCGTTATATAACAGGTTATGTATCCACAGGGGAAAACAATTGATTTGTTTCCCAAAACATCATTGAGGCCTGTAGTCAATGACTGACAACCTTGATTTCTTAAAAAGGGTTTACTTCTCACAGAAACATGGAGGTAACATAGATTTTAGTTTAACAAACTTCATGAAGTGGAACAAATAAAGTGAAGTTTGAACAGCTTTATCTTGGATGCACAGGCCTATAAAGTGTTTTATAATCATGATACATGTTAACTAATTTCTTATATTATTGATAAAAGCCAGCCCAACCATTCAGAACACAGCATGTAAATACAGATGATCGAAACACATCATATGTGACTGCCTCATGGTCTGCACACTCAAGGCGTTTGAATAAACGGATAGTCACTGCCGAGGGAATGTTTCTGAAAAATAATAAATGTAATCATGTAATTATTTTAGAGAAACATGTAATAAATGAGCTGACAATGTTCAAGAGTATTTGAAGGTCAACAGACCTTTGTTACTTTTGTTATAGTACTTATCGGCTTCTAAAAATTGAACATGTCTTTATGTGAAATATGAAAACTACTGAATCGTAACTGTAGAAATAATTAAGGGTTGTTTTTTTTTACGTTTTACAGTTTCACAGAAGCCTATCTGAGATGTTACTCCATATTGTTCAGTAAACTATAACGACCAGAGACACTCAAAATACAGGGTGTATGACAAAAAAGGTAATCCACTTGAAAGTGGCGGTGTCACTATATCATTATATTTTCAGCAAAATTTTTTTACCAAGTCAAGAGAGACTTTATAGCGTTAAATTGGTGCTAAAATTATAATTTCAGATCTACTCATAATTGCGTACTATCATCATGAGATAGGAATGTTGAATTATACTTGGTTCCCTTTTTGCGCATCAAACAACTTCTTTGTGCAGTGATGAGAGGCAGTTTTGCTTATTAGATCTAAGTCAGCAGTTCCCAAACTTTTTCATTCCGCGACCCCTTTTTGTAGACCAAAACGATCGGCGACCCCCTAAATAAAAATAATATCATGAACCTGTCAGTTTTAGGCTAAAAAGTAATAAAATCATGCACCCTTCGCGACCCCCCGAGATTGCCGTCGCGACCCACAGTTTGGGAACCACTGATCTAAGTGAAATCTTGTTTGGAACATTTATTTTCCATCACTAGGGAGGAAGAGAGTGAAGAGAAAAAGAGAGAGAAGAGAAGGAGAGAGAGAAAGAGAGAGAGAGAGAGAGAGAGAGTTGGAGTACTTAGAAATACAAACTGTAAATGTATGTACGCATTTATCAGCAAGGTGTACGTTGTTTTGGTTTGGGCTTAACGTCCCTTGCAACACTATAAGGTCATTTAAGGGACGGGCGACTTCGACCCTGCCTGCCAGGGCCAACCCGGGCTGAGAGGGACATTGTCCCAGCAGAAAAACGGAGATATACTCGATCAAACAAACTGCCCCACGCTGGCCTCGAACTCGTGTACGTTGTGACATTGTGTATCACCTGAATGATCATATAGTATACATTTTTCATGTCTGTGCTATGTCTTTGCAATGTTGACTGGTAAATCCAAGCAAAATTTCCCTCATGGATTAATAAAGTATATCTTTTCTTATCTTATCTTATCTTATCTTAACACATGCACATTCCATTTGAAGTTCAAAATGTTGATAGTGCAAGAAGACAACTCCTCTTACACGAAGTCCCTTGATCGGTCCCAAAGTCTCTTTCTCACAACATTGATGTTCTCAGCCAATCTGGCCATGTTCTGCCTTCCTGTGTATCCCCTGATTCAATTTTGGATCACTGAATGTGCCTACTACTTTCTTTTCTTACAACAGACGAAATTTTCTGTTGTTAATTTTTTCTCTGTGCTGCTTCTTGCTAATGAAAGGTTTCTTGAAAAGCATCTTGCACCGCTTGCATTCATGTTGTTTCTTCAAAATATCTAAGTTTATTTATCTGGTCAGTGGTCAGCTGGACTATTGCAAGAGTCAGTATGTGACAATACGAAGTGATGTATTTAAGCAGTGAAAACAACAACATTTAGACAGTAACAACTTTGATCTCCTTCATTATATTCATATCTAATCGGTGAAACCATGCTCTTCATCTAGATTTTCTTCCGTACACAAAGTTGTTTGAGATGCAGAACGTGAACCAAGCACATTTCAAAACTTCCTGTCTCATGATGACTGTGCATAGTTATGAGTAAATCTGAAATGATGATTTCAAGTATCAGTCAATTGCAATAATGCCCGTCTTGACTTGGTACAAAAAGATTTGCTGAAAATTTAATGGTACGGTAATACCACCACTTTGAAGTTGGATTACCTTTTTATGCACCCTGTAGAGACAAAAATCAAAATTAAATGTTAAGGAAAAAATAGTTGTTACTAGTGTTTCAATACGTGAGTTCAACTTGCTTCATTTTAATGATCCATGTTTTCTCACTTACTGACATAAAGCTTGAAGTAGCTGCCCGTGGACTGTCCCGTTCACACCATGCAGTTTCTTGTTCACTGAAGAAAGGCAAACATGAGACCATTAAGATCAACCAAAGCCCTTTGATTGAGAGGCAAACATAAAATTGATACAAGAGCTTCAATGTGCAGTCACATCAAATGTAGGCCTTTACATTTTTCAAGACTGCCCAAGTCTAAAGAAGCAAACCTATATTCTTCAAACCACAAGAAGCTGAGAGACACTTTTACCATTGACGTCACAACCATTCCCGAGGAACAATTTGAGAATGTCATTGACAATTTTGTCGAACACCTCACAGGATGAATTTGCCCGAAATAGGCATCATATGGAGCATGTGACATTATTTCCTTCATACTTTGAATTTTTGTCTGTAACTTTGTCACTACTTTTCCATTTCATCTCAGAGTGTTCCTTTTAAATTTGGTATTTCTATCTTCATTTTAACAATTTCTAGTAGCGTTTTTGTCGGTTAAGTTTTTTTTTTGTGTAACTCGGTACATGCAGGTTACAATTTTTCTTAAGGTAAAAAACAAACTTCATTCAAATGAATTACACTTACTTCTCCGTTTAAAAACCTTATCTTAAAAACATCAGTTGCTTCATTAGGATATATTATTAAGTCATTCATTTCCATTCAGACTAGAATGAACCAATGCAACCATGGTTCAATTCTATCAACTGGCAATGGTGAGAACAGTAGCCTCTATTCACAAACCTTTGTGTTTGCTGAGAATCTGAAAAGCTGACCTAACATTGTTTTCAAATACTGGTCTGCTGTGGTGTGTCAGGCTCAGAACTTGAACTGCGCGATTGACGAGATCATTTGCTGGGTCCTCCAAAGTGACACTTTCGAAGCTGAAATGAGAGAAGAGATCAAAATAATTACAAATCTGTTTGCCCTTGTTCCTATGTCTACATTCTTTGAAGACTCATTATTATTACTTTTAAACGATGCAAGACAAATCATTGTTAGAATCCTGACAATGCAAACCCTATGGGGAAGAGTGGAGGGCTCAGCGGCTCAAACCGGCGTTGTGCTGTAATGGTTAGGCTCTTCGCCTATTATGCCGAAGATCTAGTTTGATCCCGCATGCAGAAAATCTGTGCTCTTTTCGGCTAGAATTTTTTCCCTCTCAACCACGGGTTGGCCCTGACAGACAGGGTCAAAGTAGTCCGTCTATAAAATGACTTTACAGTGTTGCAAGGGATGATCTTCGTCTGGAGGTCTGGAGTTCAGTCCCGGCTAGTGTCAAGCTTTTTTCTTCCATGTTTTCTACACCCCCCTTATCCTAGGACAAGTAGGATCAAGCATATCTAGTCGTTTTGGATAACGGCACCAAATTTTGAGCATAGGTGTGCAAGCTGCATGAAACAAAGTTAGAACTGAAATCCCATTTGTCAGTAAAAACAATGCAAATGCAATATTGCTTTGGCTTTGGGTGCAATAGGTGTTAAAATGCAGGGGCAAGCGTAGGCCACTTGACGACCGGCTTGAGCTGTCAATCCGAAAATCTCGCGGGCCAAACCAGGAGTAGTTATAAATGTACGCATATTTTTTAAGTGTATACATATGTGTGTGTATATGTCAGTGTGCGTGTCTGTATATATGTTTATGAATGTGCGTGAACACATGCAAAACACCCAGCTGCACGTATTTGGATATTTCTGGTTAGACACACAAAAGGAGCATAGACAATGAGACGGAAATTGATTAAATAGTAAACTTCCAATACAGTACTGCTGCATGCTAGAACTGCAACTGTTTTTTTTCACTTACAGAACCAACAGTTTTGTTATTACATAGTATGAATGGTCAGCTTGTCGAGGGCTGCATTTGGTTAATCGGGTCGGCTCATGGCCGGTCTGAAACTACTCAGATCAGACCTGTGGGTCCTAGTTTGCCCATGCCTGGCTTAGAGAGTTAAAAAAATTCCACTTCTCTTTCCATCAATGAAATTACTAGCTTTCAGATATAAACAAACTTTATGATTTTTGTTCTTAACAAACTTCATAATGCATTGCCAATTCAACACCAGACACAAGTCGTAATACTAAATACTCACTAGTTGGCAATAAACCTGATTGGATCATCTGGTCTGTTAGAGATTAGCTTTGTCAACAGATCCTTCAACAATCCATTGACATTGTTTTTATCTGGTGAAAAAAAAGCAGTCATTCAGCAGTTTTTCTATTACAATTACTCATAAATTTGAACAATATAAAATTTAAAGATATTTTACCAAAACTTCAAATTTCTCTCTTTTTCTTATGCTTGGCCTTTGGCCTACTTTACTTATGCTGGTGAATTCAGAATTTCTTGCTATTTTGTTCTGTTGAGACCTAGGGGCTAAAACACTAATAATTAATGATAACAAAATTCTAATCTTCTTCTCACTAATTTAGTAGACGTACCTTAATTTAGACACTTATTATAGATCTAGATATCTTTATCTAGAAGTAGTGTTGAATAATTTGACCTCATAAAACGGAACTATCCCGTAGCCGCTCCAGACCCTCCATTTGCAAAATGCAAATTCATAAAAATCGTGTTTTAAGTTACTTAAATCTAGAATTAGAATCTAGAGTCTAGTAATAATACGGATTTAGCAGACGTACCTTAATTTAGACACTTATTATAGATCTAGATATCTTTATCTAGAAGTAGTGTCGAAAAATTTGACCTCATGAAACGGAACTATCCCGTAGCCGCTCCAGACCCTCCATTTGCAAAATGCAAATTCATAAAAATCGTGTTCTAAGTTACGTAGATCTAGATCTAGAATCTAGAGTCTAGTAATAATACGGATTTCCAGGAGGCCTGACCAACACTATTGAAATTTTCCCTCCTGCCTCCTAATCGTGAAACTTTACTTTTATTAAAGTTACTGAGCGAATACCCATAAATTGTCGATCGGTTTCTTGGTTTGCTTCGGAGGCAGCGCCTGCGGCTTTCCTTCTGTCCGCCATCTTGTTGACATTAACTACCTGTCGCTCTTTGTCGTCTTCGAAATAAAAGATGGGTTTCAGATAATTTGTTGTGGCAAAAGCTATTCGCACAGTATGTTTGTTTGTATCAAGTTCCTTTTTAATATAAATAATTTTTTTTATCAAAATGCGTTGTGAAGAGAATAAATTTGTTGAGGGTATATTAAGAAATACTTTTACCTTACACCCACCAACGATGAATACCCCAAACAAATGAAAATTGCAACACGTGGGGAAATTAACGATTGAGGAAGATTAATGGTTGCGAATGGTTTATTCCACGACGCGCATAAAGAATCCTATACGACCAATGACAATGCCGCGCGCTTTTCCCAGCCCGCCAAAGTAATAGATATATCGATACCAATTGAAGAGTTGAGACGATATTATTTATGACGATGCCAAATATATTACACGCATTCAGAGAGGTGAACAATAGTATGATATAAATAGATAAGGTCTTTGCACGCATTCTACCTGCAATCGACAGACATTCTCTCTCTCTCTCTCTCTCTCTCTCTCTCTCTCTCTCTCTCTCTCTCTCTCTATCTCTCTCACACACACAAACAACACACACACAATCATTCAAACAATTTAAATAGTTAAATTGATACAATCAATTTAAAAATTACAAGCCAGGCGGAAAAACGAAAAGAATAGATAGATAGGCCTATAAACTTTTCATTGGAAAGTTCCTGCAATCATGATAGAATTATTCTTATGAGTAAAAGAGTAAGCCTAGGCCTAGTTGCGTACAGCACATAGCGTTGTCTCTTTCTGTATTATTATTTTTTTTAGGCCCTGTGTTGTTTTCTTTTTTGGTTTTGGTTTTGCTTTCTGTTATTGAAATCGATACTTCAACGAAATCAAATTATGAAAATCCTCAGTATAGTATCGATACATTGAAATACGAACTCGATATCAGTCCTTGGTTAACAACACGACGCCGACCGCGGCCGACCAACGCCTATCGTCCAACACAGCTGGGAGTAGAATAGGCCTAAGGCTGAATAAACGCAAACAAGCATTAAAGAAAGAAAAAGTGCCGAGCATCATCAGTCAAGTTTCATTTTGTTGAACAAAGAAGCATCACGTCAACGCCTCGGAAAGCATCGTAAGTAGGCCTAAGACTAACTAAGAAGAAGAAGAGTCCTTCCCTTCTTTTCATAATCATTCTCATACAAGTTCAGTGAAGTTTGGCTGTTTAGACAGTATTAGTAGATCTAGACTAGTGGTGGGCATCGACCTGGATTTTCATACCTAGATTTCCCAGTTAACTAGACTCTAGTTCTAGATTCTAGAATCTAGTAATCTAGTTAACTGGAACGGCCTGAATTTCAGGCACATCCTTTCGGTTTGGTTTGGTCTTGGGCTTAACGTCCCTTGCAACAGTATAAGGTCATTTCAGGGACGGGCGACTTCGACCCTGCCTGTCAGGGCCAACCCGGGCTAAGAGGGACAATGTCCCAGCAGAAAAACGGAGATATACTCAATCAAACAAACTGCCCCACGCGGGCCTCGAACTCACGTCCTCTGCGTGATAGGTGAAGCGCCTAACCATTATTACACCACCGCGCCGTTGCACATCCTTTGGACTTAATAAGAAGAGCCCAAGGCCAAACTTATTCCCCAGTGCTCAAACCAGATGCATAAAAGCCTGGATTTTGTGGATTCCCGATACTGATAGCGCATGCCCTCTCAATCGAACACTATACATAAATAAATGTATAATTTATAAATATAATGCTCTGCAAAATAATAAGACCCTGCACACACACACACATGATACAGACAACGGCAGGCCCCTACAAAAGTCCAGAATCCAGTAAAGCTCGGCCTGGATTGGGAGGTGGCTGTCAGCATTCCGCCTGGTTGACCGTTGTGTGCACCGCGTCGTCAGTCATCACATTCTTCGCCCTCCTCGCCCTCTCCCCCGGGCATAGAGAGATAAAAACTGAAAGAGGCACAACTGGAAGCAAAAAGCGTGTGGCGTTGCGTGACCCTCCTTGTGAGTCATAAGGAATCCTTTGCTATGCCACAGATATGCGTAGCCTACACTACACCTGAGTACAGTAGGCTGCAGGTGCTATAGTACTATAGTGAAGTTCAGAAGACTCTAGACTTTTTCTAGATTTCTTCTAGAATAGTAGGCCTGGCTGGTCTAGTCTCTGCTAACATCAGATCAGCCACTGCCAGGTGAAGGCGAAGGTTCAAGGAGGAAAGGAGCAAGGAAACTCGAGGCTGAGGGACTGTACATTACTAAGACATAAGGCCTACGTAGTAAATTCTACTACAACTTGAATTTGAGAATGGGGCAATCTCTGGATTTAGGTTTGGCCACTAGATCTAGAGTTTGATCTAACTGCCAATGGTAGGGTCGCCAGCGTAAGGTTGGGCCTATTACTATTAATTAATGCTACTTAACTAAATTACTAGATCTTGGTCTTGTTGAGCGCCCGCAAACCGAATGTCGACGTGTCACTTTCCCTCCTCTCTGACTCTTGCCGCTCGCACGCTGCATCTGCTTGCTCTGGTTTAGTCACTAACAAAAGTGTGCTAGAAGTAATGTACACTGGAGGTGGAGTGCAGCATATTGAATTGCCTGAATTAAATTTTTTTTCCTCTTTGGGATTGGTGATTTATTTATTTTTTTAATCATATTTTCCAGGAAGTGAAATTGTGGCCAGTCTTGTGCTCCAGTCCCAGTTTTTAATAGCCTCCTGCCTGAAATGGCATCCCTCAAGTCAACCTTCAGTGTCAGGAAAAGCAGTCGCATGAACCTTCGAAAATCCCGCTCTGCTGTAACCAAGAATGCAGATGAGTCTCCAGAAAAGGCCGCCAGTAAAAAAGGTAGGTCTCTCGAAGAGCAGTTTGGTTTGGTTTTGGCTTCAGTGTTACTCATCATACAACATACAGTGCAAGTCCAACTTTTGCTCATGAAATTACTTAAGTTAGCTCCACAATTTTCAGTCAATGAGTCAATATGTTCTTTAGCTTGGTGCTTTGGCTATTTTAAAGAATTTAGTATTTCTCCATAAGTCTATACTATTCTACTTGGAATTGTTTGTGAATGTTGTTTGATGTTTTTCTTTTCTTTTTCAGACAGCATCAGGAAATCTCTTGGAAAAGCCCACACAGTTGTACAAGCTCTGAAAAATGTCTTTCATTCAAAAGAGAGGCATGCAGTGGAGGCTCTGTCCACATGCAGTGGTAGTCAAAGTATGTAGCCTTTAGAAATTATAATCTAATAATTTCCTTTTCCCCTCTGGCGTAACACATATTTTTATCTCCCCTCGCCAGTTGAAATATATAATAGAGTAAATGCCTAAGGTCCTGAACCTGGAAACGTGACAGTTGACTGGTTTAAAAAAAATTGTCTCATGGCTGTCCATCTGGTACCTTTGAAATGTTGAACCGGGAGGACTTCCGTAACGAGCGACCAGTTTGATTCAGCAGGTCAAACCTACCGTCAGTTTCAACCTGTTCACACTTACTTTACGATTGAGTGTCATTTACCGACATAAGATCCATGTATGTTTAATGGAGCACACTTTTCAGATCGAGTTGAGGCAGCCGTGGATGCCGCCATTGTTGTTGTGGTAAAATGTCAATGGTACTGGTTTGGCCGGGATTTAGTCAGTGC
>JAUKPP010284720.1:0-10487 GCA_032273245.1 Phyllaplysia taylori
GAATCAATATTTATCGCTAATTTATAGGTCTTAGGTTAATAATAATTTTGATGAGATTTTCTGTTTGCTTGTGCACTATAAAATAAGTGTGTGTCTTGTTCTTTTCATCTGGTAGTTATTAGGACGTGTTTATTTATACAGAAGCCAGCCTTTTTTTTTGCCATTTTGGCTTGGACCATAGCAGGGTGGAGCCGAACACCACGGGACCTTGTCTGATAGGCGCCAAGTTTGAAGAAACGTGCTAGAAGTTGTGTCCTAAAGGGAGGTAAGTTACAGCTCTCGGTACTCCTTCTCTCCGGTAAGACAGAGTCATTGGCCTCTATTGACAGTAGCACTTCAACACTTCACAGCTGGTGGCATACACATGTGATCAACTCATAAGAGTATCCTGACTCATTCCGAGTCTTTACCAAGTTACAAACGACAAGTGGTTGACAGACGGTAGTGTCTGTTGAGGGTGAACATCACAATTGATATATACTGGCCATCCAGAAAGTAAAAAAGGACAGTTGGCTCTTTTCAAATGAGTGCAAAGAGCAGGATCTGAGCCCCTATGGAACCAGATACTGTGATGAAACTTGTCAATAGTCACTTGCATCAAACCTTCTCAAGTTCAAGTATCAAAATTAATTACATCTTCAGACAAATTCATAAACAAACACAAAGAAACACACATCACACATACTCACATGCACCCATACCCTCGCACACTCTCTCCGAACTCTCCTTTTCTTCCTTCTATCCAAAAACTCTTTTAAACACCTCAAAACATGCGATGAACAAATAAACCAAAACACACTCCAACATACATATCAGCAGGCTCACATACATTTATTCCATTTTCGTTTTTCCAAGTGAATCGCTATTGTACTGAAATATTAATGAAAAGGATTTCCAGCCAGATAGATTCAAAGTACCCTGTGCCAATATGCACTTGAACACAACATTGCTTACGACACTAAAGAAATTCATTACTCGTAATGTAGCAGCCAAAAAGCATCCTTCCTTTAAAATTTTAGCGTTGTTGAATTTAGATTGATACAACATGTGAGGCCAGAGTGTAACAAGGAAGATTTGGTTTGGGTTTTTTCACACCCCTTGTAACGCTGTGGGGTCATTTTTGAAAAATTAAAAGTGCAAATGGGTTTACACAAAACAAACTTGTGAGTTCAGAAGGATATACACATCACAAAATTGTGAGAGTAGACAGGTATACACAACATAAACTTGTAAGTGTCGACATGTTTACACAACACAAACTTGTGAGGATGTACAGGCATACACAGCACAAACATGTGAGTACAGAAGAGTGTAAACAACACACACTTGTAAGTGTAGACAGGTATACATGACACAAACTTGTGAGGGTAGACAACAATACACAACACAAACTTGTGAGTACAGAATGGTATAAACAACACAAACTTGTGAGTACAGAATGGTATAAACAACACAAACTTGTGAGTGTAGACAGGTACACACAACATAAACTTGTTATTGGAGAAGAGTGCTACAAACTTGTGAGTAGAGAAAGGGTATACACAACACAAACTAGTGATTAGAGAAGTGCACAAACACACAAACTTGTGAATATAAATCTGGGTCTAGCAGAGTGGAAAACGTGAAAGAAATACACACTGGCAAGTGATAAATACAATGCGGCAAACAGAAGCGCAACTAAAAAACAAAAAATGACACCAGCAGCTGGCCCACACATCTGTAGTTGTGACGTGATGGATATATTGCGTTAATACATGGAAATTATGAATAAAGAAAAATAGGCTGGAAAATGTTTGCAGTCTCCAAATCAATAGGTAATTTCTAGTTACACTTTTGTCCACTACATGGACCCATGTGTAAATCGCATACGGCCTTGCTCTTAAATATCTTTCTATCTTTCTCTCTCACAAGCACATAAATACACAAACATCTACACAAATACAAACAGGGGAAAGTATGGAAAAAAATCTTCACTTTATGGCTTTGGAAAATCGGCTCAAAAGTATGAAGTTGTAACTACAAATCATTCAATATCCACAAACATTGCAGTGTAGCTCTGATCCCTATTTGCCATTTACATAACAGATCTATGACGAATGGTGTTAAAAAAAAAAATTCAATTGAAAATACATGGGAATAGCCAAAGAACTACTTTAGACACTCACAAACAGCATTGATGTGTCACACAAATAGCTATGCTATATTTTACAAAACTTTTTAAAAAGCTATGCTATACTATGCAAAGAAGAAAACTAAAGACAAAGGAAATTGCCATCAGTGCATTTATCCGCAGAGGTCTAGTCTGCATTCTATACTGCATCAAAGGCAAAAAACTACTATGACAAAAACAATGATGGAAAGACTGATCATAGGAACTGAACAAACCATGAACTTGAAACAGAAAATCATTTTATACATGACAAGAGAGAAAATGATAGCATTTTGCTCATATGGGTGATGTCAACTCCATAACAAGAGAGTTTTCCTCATGAACTGAACTCTAAACAACAATAACATGAATATATTTAATGGAAATTATTAGTAAGAATGTACTATCCCTGATCGGAGTACAAGAATCACTGCCTTGAAATTAGCATCCCTCATGAGACACTGGACCACTTCTATGGTTTGATTAAGTTCATAAAACATGAATCAACAATTTTTCTGCTGATAAACCCCAGCTCTGAGAGTCAGTATGATATAGACAAGTGCTGATGGGGCATGTTAGCTTGTCATAAGGAACCAATTAAACAAACATGCTCATCATAGACACAGGACAACATGACTATATTAAAGAACTACATCAGCATGTGCGACAGAGACTACATCACTAGTAGAGAGTTATTGTTCTACAGCACAGAGTGTGCCAAACCTGAATCCAAGAGATTAATGTTTTACTAACTGTCAAGGCAAAGATCACAACAACCACCTGGTTTGTTCACAGAAACCAGCAGGAAATGACGACTGTACACAATTAACAAACAATCCTGCATATGGCATCAGTATGCAGAATATCTTCTATAGACAACATTTATGGGCTTTTTTTTTCATTTAGTTGCTCATTGATCTATCCAGTTCCACATTGACGTTTAGGGCAAGAATATCAGCTTGGTGGCTTTAGCACTAGATCTGTGGAGCTTGTAAAGCATTTTCCACAAAGTGACGAGTACACTAGTACCTCCACGAAAATAGAAAAACAGACTTCCCCGGTGTGATCCCTAATCACCCACTTATCACTTCTTTGATATTACAACATGTGCATATTTTCCTTACTGTTCTTGCAGTTTTGGTTTGAGAAAAGAATGGGAAATATCTACTTAGTAAGACTAAAGAATGGACTCAGAATGCTATACCCAGAGCTTTGGTTCAAGGATTATAGCTTTACATGTATACAAAATTTTTCATAGGCCAATTACTTTTTCTAAAAGTGCCTTTACATTCTTGATACATGCCAGGCATTATATATCCACACTACCCGACAAACACTTCCCCTCCCCCTCCCACTTTCATACCAAAAGAAAAACAGAAACAAAATTTTTAAAAACCAAGTGAGGAAAAACCTGTACAGGAATATTCATAATCTCTCCAAGAAACAAGAAAAATGTATAAGTGTTCCCATCTGAAATATTCCAGGTAGGACTATTGTGTAAAAAGTAGAACCTATACTTTAGCCTCACACATTGCTTGGAAGACAATAAAATGGGTGTCTCAATATTTTGTGCACTTGAAGGTGTGGATTTGCCCAATGCAGGATTGGTGGTATAAAATTCAGGCAAGAGTTGACAAATTGCGTAATACAAAATGTTCATGTCAGGGTCTTACCGCGTCTATGTTGAAGGTGGATGAGGACTGAAGAAGGTAAAAATTGAGAGGAACAACTTTAGGAGGAAGAGATAAAATTCATATAGATTTTGTAGTGATAGCAATAATCTGAGAATTTTTCAATACTCTCTATGAGAAATGCATCCAACCAGGTCACCTCTTTACTATATAAAAACTTGAACCCAGTTTTTTTCTTTTCTTCCAAGAAAAGTAGTTCTTTCTAATAGGCCTCTTTATTTCTCTTTGTCTAAATTTGTCATTGTCACATTAATCTAAAGTTAAAGAACATTTTAGTTAATAATTGGAGT
Source organism: Phyllaplysia taylori (assembly GCA_032273245.1). Lineage (NCBI taxonomy): Eukaryota > Metazoa > Mollusca > Gastropoda > Aplysiida > Aplysiidae > Phyllaplysia > Phyllaplysia taylori. The sequence continues at coordinate 4,131 of JAUKPP010284720.1, forward strand.
TGGCTATGCGCAAAACCATTTTACAACTAAATAGCACATTGTACGTTCTGATGACATCATTCATGGAACAACCCTCCGCCCCTCCATGTTCCCCACACACCCCTGAAGAATGTCATGCCAACTGAGCACAAAGTCTTTTTCAAATCTAATCAAACTGGAAAATGCAACAACCAGCAACAAGCAAGTACCTTGACGACATTGTGGTCTACAGAAATCTGTAACATGACAGCGCAAAATGTTCATTTATTAACTCTGCTTCAAGCAGCAAAACAGCACAGGACAAATACTTCAATATCACACTATCACAGATAGTGAAATCCACTACCAATGCAGATGATTACCATCACTATGATGTTATTGCATTTCTTCCCACAGAAAACTGCCCAATAAACCAACAGAAACGAGAGACACCATGGAAACAATTAGGTCCTTCTCTTCCTCCTCTTTGCCACGAATCCTTTTCAGGTGGTGAGAGTTAAGGTGACCACTGAGTGCACATTATGCAGGTGTGACAAATAAACAGGAACAAAACAAGTAACATAATAATATGATGACATAAAAGCTTCAAATTAACAACTACCTCTAAAAGCAATAGTAATGTTGTAATTGGGAATCATAACACAAATTCAGCAAACCAAAATTCATTCTTCCACATGTAAGAAAAAAAAATCAGATTCTCTGTTGTAGTGTGATGATCTCTAGATTTACCCCATAAACACAAAATAGCACCTATTATACATCAATAGTTTTTTCTGTTCAGATGGCACAGCACGAGCAGCTGATTTGACCAACACAAATCAAAACCTTTGCACTCAGAGGAGTCAGTGGCAAATAAGAACAGAATTTCACACTCATAGGTCATGTCAGCAAATGTTAAGTTGGAAGTCAATATGAAATGATTTTTGCCCACTACTCCTTTAGAAAAACCCATGATTGTCTGAAAATATTAACAAAAACCGAGCACAAAACAGCATTCCTATTTTGAAACCCATCAACTCCATCACAAAGTGAGCACTTTCAAAGATTGATGTGGTCATGTGTGTCAGGGATAAACAATGATCCCACAACTGTCTATTGAAGATTTGGATAAACGAAAACATCGACCATGGTAATCTCAATAAAAAGGTAAACATATCAACAACATATTTGCAGTCTCTATCAGAAGACACACCAAAAAATGAGTGACCCGTCTCCCTTCCAGTAATTTGTAAAAAAATACACTAAAGCTTCTTCAATAAATTCACTCTTTGGGAGTTCATTTTCGCGGCGCAGAAGGCCATTATTATCATAACATGGGGAAACGTGAAATACAAATGTACTCACTTCCAAAGAAAAGCGTACTGTATGAAGCGAGAGGCTTCACATACCATGAGACGAGTTCTAACATTTCAAATAGCAAGTCCTACACAACTGTATCTGATTCAGCTATACACCAAATAAATAAGGAAAGCTGTCTAAGCTATCCTATCCTAGCTTCATAAAAAAAAAAGGTTCTCTGCCTCAACCTAGTGAAAACTGTTGCTTTGTTCTTTCTCCATCCTATGTTCTCTCCCCACACTCATCCCAACTAAAACTTCCCCTGCTCCTGTCTCTAACCTGACGCCCTCTCCTCTCCCCCATCCTTTCCTGCTCATTATAAAGACCCTGTAGTCCACGGTAAATACTCACCGACTGGTGGGAGAAGGCGACCTCCAACGAGTCCATGGCTTCCAACACAGTCCGCTCACCTTCATTCTCCAGATATTCAAAAGAGGCCTCCTGTCAACGAAGATTTCAGTCAAGATCATTCATTTCTGCATTTCTCAACATTGTAATGGCACCTGATTGAAATTCTTACTTCTTATACAAGCTTCACTAGCTCTATTTTCTATTATCGGAAAATGAAATAGAACAAGTATGAGAATCTAAAATAATATGTAAATGTGAGGTTGCTATACAGGTTTTTAAATATTTACCAACACAATTATACACCTGTAACACCCACTACAAAACCGTACATATGTTGGGCCCAGTGAAAAGAAAATGCTGACATCTCACATTTGAGCCATATGGAATCATTGGTACAACACAAAAGCTTATTTCTTTCCCTTTCAAACGGGGGAAAAAAGTATCATGCTACATCAAAAAAGGGTTGAAACTTAACTATTCAAAGATAACCGTCCAAGCACCCAATTGAGAACTGAAAAGCTGGGAAAAACACCTTCATAGTTGAAAAACTTCAGTATTCTCCAGTAGGTTCTCCCCTTCTAAGAAACTTAGGCTTTAGAGACACAAAGTAATGCATGAAGCAACCAGGAGAAAATTTTAGCCTAACCCCAGACTCTATGGGAACCTCGAGTACCTGCCGAACAGCAGCCTTTGCCGTAGAGACCAGATTGCCCATTTAGATGAACAAGAAGAGGAGACACAAAGTAACTGGGTTTCCCCACATATTCATAGTCAAAGCATACAGAACTCAATTTAGATTTAGAATTACATGATTCAGACCTGTAAGTGGTCGCCCACAAAGTTGAAAGTCAAATGTTGGAGGCTGTCAGGACTTCTGATCGCAATAAAATTATCAGGAATCCAACTATTATCAGACTTTTGACAGCTCTGATGTGATGAGTGTTTCTTAATGAGCATGATAGATGGAGGATGTTGCTTGCTCTAATTAGTGTCATGTGATAATAAAGTTTTGCAATATTTACTACCGTTTGTGATAATAAAGGGTACACACTCCTCCCATAACAGAGTTCTTTCACACATGAAGATCAGTGAACATACCTTCGTGATCAAATCAGAGTGCCTGATGATACAGCGGACAAAGAAACGATAGTCAGTGACCTCTTGACCTTTTGCAACCTGAAGATGAGAAAAAAGCACATTATTCATCTTGAGACTGAATAAGGAAATCAAGTTGAAAAATCAAAAGAAGATGCAAAAACAAGGATTTCAGCCCTCCATTTTCCTAATGACCACTGTTTTCATTTATTGTCCCTCCCTGCTAGTTGCTGTAATTCCCAAAGTGATTATAAAGATTTGAATGCTTTTCAAGTTTCAGGCATGGTTGGAGACATCAAGTGATTTCATGGGGAGGTGAGTTTCATAGAAAAAATCTGGGTGAAATATTCCACTAATATGCTATTGAGCTTCTATGAGCTCTGCGACTGCATGAGTTGCAAAGCAACTTTAAAATTTATATTTGACAACAGCTAAGCAAAACAGACATCATTGGAAAGAGGAAAGTGTAACAAGAAAATATCATTTTGAATTTTGAAAATCCGTCAAGAAATAAGCAAGTTGTGATGGATTAATTAGTGAAAATCTGCGTCAAACCGTCCCTCTATTTTCTTACTATTCGTGAACTGAGGGTATGGCAAAGACACGCGGGCTGAGTCAAGAATAGGTAACTCTGAGTGAGTGTTTCCCAAGGAATTTCTGTACCAAGAGAAACAGCCCCGGTCGAGTTCTAAGTTTAGCGCAGCAGTCACGCGGTGATTGGCTGCTGAGCAAGGAGAGAAAAAAGCAGAAGCGCTGATTGGCTGCTGAGGGAGAGAAAGTCACGGCTACGCAATGATCGCGGGGTGCTTTGAGCCGATAGTCATTTACGGGGATTCGCGCATACTATAAGTAAAACTGTAACTGATCTGTTTATCGTACAGTTACCAAATACATGAATGGAAAGATCTATTCATCTTCTATGCTTCGCTGTGGAGGTTCTAGCATTGAGAAACTAAGCACAGACTTTACCTATCAATAACTCGGAAACTGTTGGCGCTACGCAGCCGAGGAACCCTCCCATGGGTTGAACAACATCTTTTCTGATTCGTGCCGAGATTTCATGACGCTACGTTGAAAAACATGGCACTGACATCATTTGCCGTACACACTACTTTCATTTTCCTCGCCAGACCCTAGTGCCGCACGCGAGGTCGCACAAAGCATGCCCTCTTTCCCTGCTCATAGCGTTGCAAAGAATCGATGAATTATAGATCTGATTGCACTGCAAGAACAAGGAAGAGTTGATCTGAATCAGCATTCCAATTTCTATGGGGTTATTATTATTTGGGAGTTGTGCGGCCAGGTTAAAAAACCAGTAAAAAGTTGCTGATCGGAAGCGAGTGTTTACCAGATGTGCATAAGCAGGGCAATGTTGCTTTGCTAGCATGAGTAACTGAAGCTGACAGTGTACCAGGCTGAGTGAGATTCTACACCTACGCTGACAGAGCAGATCCAAAAAATCATCCACATATGGAAACAAACTCACATTATGTGCATGTGTAACAGCAACCAGCCTTAGTCCAATGAATACACATACAGTACAAAAGTGTTCTGTCAGAACCTTGATGCCACTAACCTTCGCCTTGCCCAGGTACAGATGCATCTTGAGGTTGGCAGTGGGAATGGCCTCCAACTCAAAGTTGCGCAGTCGGTTTATCTCCAGTTGGAACGCCAGAGCTGGCTCCAAGTGACGGTAGATCCTGTCCTCTTTGAACTGTATGACAAAAAAAGAGGACAATAGAGGAAAAACACAAAAGACTCATTATTTTAAGATGCAATGGATCAACATCAATGTATTGCATGCAGAAATATGCACAAGCATTGTTTGACACTAAGGCAGTCATAAGCAATCATAAGACTTGCTTAGCACCAGTTATGCCCCAACAAACTTAAATGAGGGACAGAAATTACTTATTAAAAAAAAGAAATGGTTTGCCATTGTTGACATTGTTTTGTGTGAATGCTTTACGTTTCTCTATATTGCCACATGAGACAGTAGTGTTTGAGTTGATGTGGATCTTAAAAAATTATGGTCATGTCACTGCTATAAAACAACCATACTGGTATTGAATCCAGCACAAGTGTCTACTGTACAATCTTAGGTGCAGATATTTGAGTGTACTCTTCATATATCTATTAAGGATAACATCTCTTGAGGGATAAAGCCATTGAGAAAATATATTGTCATCAAAGAGACTTTCAGTTCTAGCAGGTTGACTATAGTTGACGCATTACCTCAAACTTGGCCCTGTATGTGAAGTACTTTGGAATGGCTCTCTGTTGGGGAGGGAAGGAGGGTATAGGGGAGTTAAATAGCAGTTGATGAAAATGGCACAAAATTACAAGAAAACATACAAAAATACATATTTCAAATCCATAACTTCCTAGAAAACTAAAATGACTTGAATTCAGGGAACAGAGAAAGAGAAACTGTAAAGGAAAGAATTTGTTTATAAAATGTATAAAAGGATCAACTGAAAAGGGAAGAAGATGGAGAGAAAACTTGTAAAAGGGAAGGAGGAGAGACAGAGGACAGAGAGAGAACACTACAAGTCAGCCTCTCTGAATCTACATGTTCATAAATATTGTTTTACATTTGGACAAGGCTGTGTCTTTTGTCTGTACAGGTCTGTGTATTTCTACCAGACAAAGCTGGTTTATTAAGCCTCATGCCCAAAATGCATTGGAAACTTGTATACTCCAATAAGAAATTTACAATCTACAATCCATCCCAAGTTCCCCATTCAAATAGAACGAATTCAAGGAATTTCTCTCATTTCACTGTACAGATTTTCACCAAATAACATGGCTGCTACTTACACTGTTGGCCACCACAAATGTCACACGCCGGATTCCTTTCGCATTCAAGGCCCCACTCTGAAATGAGTTACCATAAGCAAACTTTAAAAAATTGCAGCAGTAGGAGGCATGAACAAAATTCTTATAGCAGAGTTAGAGTTTACAAGGACTGTCCCAAAATTAACAGAAAATAAAAAGTTCTGTCATGACTGATATTCAATGTGTACAATAAACTGTCTAAAGATTCCCCTTTTTCCTTAATAAAGTAACCATGAATAGTCCAGCATTTTTACCCATTGCCTTATGAGCAAATGCATACCGTAAATCCATACCATATCAGTAGAATTTTATGTCAAACGAACGAAGCCAATCCCTTACATGCCAAGGAAAGTATTGTGTCATTAACGAACAGATGACAGCCTCAAATTTCCTTACCTTGTAGGTATGTAAGCCACTTTTTAAATTAAGTGCATGATGTACCAGTTGTAGAACCTTGACTAAGTTAAAATACTGTAATTAAGCAGAGTTGCCTACTTTCAAAATGAATTTCTAGTGAGATTTTATAAAATTTTTAGTGAGATTCTCCTTTTTTTTAGTGAGACATTATATTTTGCAGAAAGAACAACTGATGCTCATGTTTCGACGAAATAGAAAAATATAAAATAGGGGCCAAGCACTTCAGGGCCTTTATTGGAAAATTACTGTAAGAAACAGAAACAAAACAAAAGCATTGTCCCTCAGGTTCAATTCCATTGCCCAGAATAGGCCTACTGAGACCAACCAGTTTCACCCCCG
>JAUKPP010284731.1:0-10487 GCA_032273245.1 Phyllaplysia taylori
CCCCCCCTCAATAAATAAGTAAATGAAAAAATACACGAATCTAAAAGATAGAAAAAGTAGATATATTATTATGATGTGAAGTTTACAGACTGCTGCTGGCGATCCGAGGAATTCCATCCCTTTTAAATAATATACCACGCGGTACATCATAGACCTAGCTGGAGAGTCATTTCAGCGGACTCGCGGAAAATCTAGCTCAACGCGGGGAGCGAACTCATGTCCTCTGCAGGGTGAGCGAAGAGTCCGTTGCATCACTACAGCGTATATGAAGTTTCATTTTCCCGTTGATTCTTTTCTGGCAGAAGGCGCTCCGATCCAGCCATCAAGTGTCACCGTGTTATTAAAGTTCGATTTCTACTTTCAAAAACACGCTGAAACCTAAGGGCCAGACCACATTCGATGAATTCTCTCTTGATGTCAGCACACACATTATTTTTGTTTTTGGTATTACGCCCCTTGTAGCAAGAGAAGAGAAGCAGAATAGGCTAGAAGATCTGCAATGAGTAAAAATAAACGTGAAAAAGAATGGTGCACTGGGAAACAAGATTGTGAAAGAGCCAAACAGTGAAACTGAAAGAACAAACAAGGTACAGATGATGAAGACAAAAATCGAACCCCTGACCATTGGTAAGAGAGGCCCACAAGACCATAATCTCTAGACCATGAAATCTCCTCAAGGGTGTTGCACGGGCCAGCAACAGGTCTTGGTCGCTAGGCCAGGCTCTACAAGACTCAACAGGACTCTTTTAAAGGAAGGGCTTCCTCAAGCCGCCAGCGCTGCACATGATTACCCAAACCCTCTTGTTGTAACTACTACCCCGACCTTTATCAGCCCCCCAACCCACTTAAATGTCACTGCAAAACCCCAAACCCCCCCCCCCCCCCCCCCCTACACTAAATAAAATAATACATACATAAATATAAATTTTAAAAATAGAAAAAGTAGATGGATTATGATTTGAAGTTTACAGACTGCTGCTAGCGATCTGAGGAAGTCCTTCTTTTTATGATAACATAGACCTAGCTGTAGGGTAATTTAGGAGCACGACATCCCAACGGACTCACGGAAAATCTAGCTCAACGCAGGGAACGAACTCATGTCCTCTGCAGGGTAGGCGAAGAGCCCGTTGCATCACGACCGCGGAAATGAAGTTTCAAATTGCCGTTGATGTTTTTCTGACAGAAGGCGCTCCGATCTAGCCATCAAGTGTCAACGTCATGTTGAAGTCATTTTCTACTTTCAAATCAACGCTGAAACCTGAGGGTCAGACCACAATCAATGGTTTCTCTCTGGATGTCAGCTCACACATTATTTCTTGTTTTTGGTTTTACGCCCCTTGTAGCAAGAGAAGAGAAGCAGAATAGGGTAGAAGAATTGCAAGAAGTAGGGCGAGACGCGAAAGAGAATTCGGCACTGGGAAACGAGACAGGCAGCGAAGTTGAAAGAACAAACAAGGTACAGATTAGATGATGGCGAAGAAACAAATTGGGAAGAACACTGCTAGCATTGCCCAAAGATCACACCCGTTACATTAGTTAGAGAGGACAACACCACAATCACCAGACGACAAAAGCTCCTGAGGGGCGGAGCAGCTTAAAGGGCGACAGCCCAGCTCAAGGTCGTTGGGCCTGACTCTACAAAACTCAACCAGACTCTTAAGTAAACGACGTGGTGCCTCAACGACCTTGCTGTAGAGTCATTTCAGATGTGGGCTTCGACACTGCCTGTCAGGGCCAACCCGGGTTGAGAGGAGCACGTTATCTCAGCAGATTCAAGGGAAATCTAGATCAATGCGGAGAGCGAACACCCGTCCTTTACCGAGTAGGCGAACAGCCAGTTACATCACGACAGTGGATATGTCGAGTCAAATTCGCGTCGATTCTTTTCTGGCAAAAGGCGCTCCGATCTAATCATCAGGTGTCAACGTCAATGTTTAAGTCGATTTCCACTTTCAAATCAACGCTGAAACCTGAGGGTCAGACCACATTCGATGAATTCTCTCTGGATGTCAGCTCACACATTATTTTTGTTTTTGGTTTTACGCCCCTTGTAGCAAGAAAAGAGAAGCAGAATAGAGTAAGAATAAACCTGAATGAGAATGGGGCACTGGGAAACAAGATAGTGAAAGAGCCAAACAGTGAAGGTGAAAGAACAAACAAGGTACAGATGATGAAGACATAAACTGGGGAGAAAACTACCAGGGCCAGCATTACCCAAAAGATCAAACCCTTGACCATTGGTGAGAGAGGCCAACACCACCATAATCTCTAGACCATGAAATCTCCTCAGGGGTGTTGCACGGGCCAACAACAGGTCTTGGTCGCTAGGCCAGGCTCTACAAGACTCAACTGGACTCTTTTAGAGGAAGGGCTTCCTCAAGCCGCCAGCACTACACCTTGGTACCAAAACCCTCCTGATGTAACATTTAACCCCAACTCTTACACAACCCTTTTTGTAGGCACTAACTCTACCTTTATCAGAGGCTAACACCCCCCCCCCCCCTCACACACACACACACACACTTGAATGCCCCTGCAAATCCCCTAACGCCCCCCCCCCCCTCAATAAATAAGTAAATAAATAAATATATGAATCTAAAAGATAGAAAACGTAAATGTATTATGATGTGAAGTTTACAGACTGCTGCTGGCGATCCGAGAAATTCCTTCCCTTTTAAATGATATACCACGCGGTACTTCATTGACCTCGATGGAGAGTCATTTCAGCGGACTCATGGAAAATCTAACTCAACGCGAGGGGCGAACTCATGTCCTCTGCAGGGTGGGCGAAGAGTCCATTGCATCACGACAGCGAATATGAAGTTCCAATTTCCCGTCGATTCTTTTCTGACAGAAGGCGCTCCGATCCAGCCATCAAGTGTCAACGTCAATGTTTAAGTTGATTTCTACTTTCAAATCAACGCTGAAACCTGAGGGTCAGATCACATTCGATGATTTCTCTCTGGATGTCAGCACACACATTGTTTCTTGTTTTTTGGTTTTACGGCCCTTGTAGCAAGAGAAGAGATGCAGAATAGGCTGGAAAAATTGCGAGAAGTAAAAATAAACATGAAAGAGAATGAGGCACTGGAAAACAAGATGGTGAAAGAGCCAAAACGTGAAGGTGAAAGAACAAACAAGGTACAGATGATGAAGACATAAATTGGGGAGGAAACTAACAGCGCAAAAGATCGAACCCCTGACCATTGGTACGAGAGGCCAACAACGCCATAATCTCTAGACCATGAAATCTCCCCAGGGGTGTTGCATGGGCCAGCAATTGGTCTTGGTCGCTCTACAAGACTCAATTAGACTCTTTTAAAGAAAGGGCTTCCTCAAGCCGCCAGCGATGCACCTGATTACCGAACCCCTCTTGTTGTAACTATTTGTAACTATTAACCCTAACTCTTACCCAGCCTCTTGTAACCACTAAACGTACCCTTATCAGGAGGCACCCCCCCCCCCCCCCCCCAATAAATACATAGATACATAAATAAATAAATACATTAAAAGTATAGAAGAAGTAGATGAATCATGATGTGAAGTTTACAGACTGCTGCTGGCGAACCTAGGAAATCTTTCCCTTTTAAATAATATACCACGCGGTACTTCATCGACCTAGCTGTAGAGTCATTTAGGAGAACGATATTCCAGCGGACTCAAGCAAAATCTAGCTCAACGCGAGGAGCGAACACCCGTCCTCTGCAGGGTAGGCGAAGAGACAGTTGCTTCACGACCACGGATATGAAGTTTCGAATTCCCGTCGATTCTTTTCCCGCAGAGGGCGCTCCGATCTAGCCATCAAGTGTCAATGTCTTGTTAAAGTCATTTCTACTTTCGAATCAACGCTGAAACCTGAGGGTCAGATCACATTCGATGATTTCTCTCTGGATGTCAGCACACATTATTTCTTGTTTGTGTCTTTACGCCCCTTGTAGTAAGAGAAGAGAAGCAGAATAGGGTAGAAGAATTGAAAGGAGTAAGGATAAACGTGAAATAAAATGGCGCACTGGGAAACAAGATAGTGGAAGAGCCAAACAGTGAAGGTCAAACAATAAACAAGGCACATATGATGAAGACATAAATTGGGGAGAAATCTACAAGCGCCAGCATTGCCAAAAAGATCGAACCCTGACCATTGATAAGAGACGCCAACAACACCATAATCTGTTTACCATGAAATCTCCTTAGGGGTGTTGCACGGGCCAGGCTCTACAGGACTCAACTGGACTCTTTTAAAGAAAGGGCTTCCTCAAGCCGCCAGCACTGAACCTGACTACCCAACCCCTCTTGTTGTAACTATTAATCCTAACTCTTACCCAGCCTCTTGTAACCACTAACCCTACCTTTATCAGGGGGCACCCCCCCCCCCCCCTTTTACCACCCACACCCACCCTTGGATTTCCCTAATAATACCCCCCCCCCCCCCCCCCCCCCCCAAATAAATAAATAAATAAATAGATACATTAAAAAAAATAGAAAAAGTAGATGAATCATGATGTGCAATTTTCAGACTACTGCTGGCGATCCGAGGAATTCCTTCCCTTTTGAATAATATACCACACGGTACTTCATCGACCTAGCTGTAGAGTCATTTAGGAGAACGACATCCCAGCGGACTCATGGAAAATCTAGCTCAACGCGGGGAGCGAACTCCCGTCCTTTGCAGGGTAGGCGAAGAGCCCGCTGCATCATGACAACGGATATGAAGTTTCAAATTCCTGTCGATCTTTTTCTGGCAGAAGGCGCTCCGATCTAGCCATCAAGTGTCAGGGTCAATTGTTTAAGTCGATTTCTACTTTCAAATCAACGCTGAAACCTGAGGGTCAGACCACATTTGATGATTTCTACCTGGATGTCAGCACACAATAAAAATGATTTCTTGTTTTTGGTTTTACGCCCCTTGTACAAAGAGAAGAGAAGCAGAAAAGGCTAGAAGAAATAAAAGAAGTAAGAATAAACGTGAAAAAGAATGGGGCACTGGGAAGCAAGATAGTGAAAGAGACAAAAAGTGAAGGTGAAACAACAAACAAGGTGCAGATGATGAAGATAAAAATTGGGGAGAAAACTGCCAGCGCCTGCATTGCCCAAAAGATCGAACCCATGACCATTGATGAGAGATGCGAACAACACCATAATCTCTAGACCATGAAATCTCCTCAGGGGTGTTGCATGGGCCAACAACAGGTCTTGGTCACTGGGCCCTGTTTTGGTTTGGTTTTGACTTACCGTCCCCTGCAACACTGTAAGGTCATCTAAGGGACGGGCGACTACGATCCTGCCTTTCAGTGCCAACCCAGGCTGGGAAGGACAATTTCGCAGCAGAAAAACGGAGATATACTCAATCAAACACAATGAGCCACACGGGCCTCGAACTCACGTCCTCTGCGTGATAGGCGAAGCGCCTAAACATTACGCTACAGACACTGGCCTAAATCAGGGTTTACACGACTTAACTGGACTTTTAAATATACCACGCGGTTCTTTATGGGCCTCGCTGTAGAGTAATTTAGGAGCACGACATCCCAGCGAAGTCACGGAAAATCTAGCTCAACGCGGGGAGCGAACCTTCGTTTCTCTACAGGGTGGGCGAAGAGACAGTGGCATCACAACAGCGTATATGATGTTTCACTTTTCCGTTGATTATTTCTGGCAGAAGGCGCTCCGATCCAGCCATCAGTTGTCGCCGTGTTATTAAAGTTCGATTTCCACTTTCAAATACACGCTGAAACCTGGGGGTCAGACCACATTCGGTGAATTCTCTCTGGATGTCAGCACACACATTATTTTTGTTTTTGGTATTACGCCCCTTGTAGCAAGAGAAGAGAAGCAGAATAGGCTAGAAGATCTGCAAGGAGTAAAATTAACGTGAAAAAGAATGGTGCACTGGGAAACAAGTTTGTGAAAGAGCCAAACAGTGAAGCTGAAAGAACAAACAAGGTATAGATGATGAAGACAAAAATTGGGGACCAGCACCAGCATTGCCCAAAAATCGAACCCCTGACCATTGGCAAGAGATGCCAACAACGCCATAATCTCCAGACCATGACATCTCCTCAGGGGTGTTGCATGGGCCAGTAACAGGTCTTGGTCGCTAGGCAGGCTCTACAAGACTCAACTGGACTCTTTTACAGGAAGGGCTTCCTCAAGCCCCAGGACTACACCTGGTTACCGAACCCCTCTTGTTATAACCAGTAACCCCAACTCTTACGCAACCCTTCTTGTTGTAACTACTACCCCTACCTTTATCAACCCCCCTCCCAACCCACTTAAATGTCCCTGCAAATCCCCTCCCCCCCCCCCCTCCCTTAAATAGAATAATACATACATGAATAATAAATTTAAAAAATGGAAAAAGTCGATGGATTATGATGTGAAGTTTACAGACTGCTGCTAGCGATCTGAGGAAGTCCTTCTTTTTAAAATAACATGCCATGCGGGTCTTCATAGACCTAGCTGTAGGGTCATTTAGGAGCACGACATCCCAACGGACTCACGGAAAATCTAACTCAACGCGAAGAGCGAACTCATGGCCTCTGCAGGGTAGGCGAAGAGCCCGTTGCATGACGACCGCGGATATGAAGTTTCAAATTGCCGTCGATGTCTTTCTGGCAGAAGGCGCTCCGATCTAGCCATCAAGTTTCAACGTCTTGTTGAAGTCGATTTCTACTTTCAAATCCACGCTGAAACCTGAGGGTCAGACCACAATCAATGGTTTCTCTCTGCATGTCAGCACACATATTATTTCTTGTTTTTGGTTTTACGCCCCTTGTAGCAAGAGAAGAGAAGCAGAATAGGCTAAAAGGATTGCAAGGAGTAGGGCGTTACGCGAAAGAGAATTCGGTAATGGGAAACGAGACAGGCAGTGAAGTTGAAAGAACAAAACAAGGTGCAGATTAGATGATGGGGAAGAAACAAATTGGGAAAAACACTGCTAGCATTGCCCAAAGATCACACCCGTGACCATTAGTTAGAGAGGACAACACCACAATCTCTAGACGACAAACACTCCTGAAGGGCGGAGCACCATAAAGGGTGAGAGCCCAGGTCTTGATCGCTGGGACTGTCTCTACAAACTCAACCAGACTCTTAAGAAAGAACAAACAAGGTACAGATGATGAAGACATAAATTGGGAAGAAAACTACCAGCGCCAGCATTGCCTAAAAGATCGAACGCTGACCATTTTGTAAAGAGACGCCAACAACAACATAATCTCTGACGTCCTTTGCAGGGTAGGCGAAGAGACAGTGGCATCACGACAAGGATATGAAGTTTCAAATTCCAGTCGATCCTTTTCTGGATGGAGGCACTCCGATCTAGCCATCAGGTGTCAACGTCTTGTTAAAGTCATTTCTACTTTCCATTCAACGTTGAAACCTGAGGGTCAGATCACATTCGATGATTTCTCTCTTGGATGTCAGCACACACATTATTTTTTGGTTTTGGTTTTACGCCCCTTGTAGCAAGAGAAGAGAAGCAGAATAGGCTAGAAGAATTGCAAGAACTAAGAATAAACGTGAAAAAGAATGGGTCACTGGAAAACAAGATAGTGAAAGAGCCAAACAGTGAAGTGAAAGAACTAACAAGGTACAGATGATGAAGACATAAATTGGGGGAAAAACTCTGTAAAGAGACGCCAACAACATCATAATCTCTATACCATGAAATCTCAGGGGTGTTGCATGGGCCATCAACAGGTCTTGGTCGCTAGGCAGGCTCTACAAGACTCAACTGGACTCTTTCAAAGGAAGGGAAGCCGTCAGCGATGCACCTGATTACCCAACCCCTCTTGGTGTAACCATTAACCCCAACTCCTACCCAACCCCTCTTGTTGTAACCACTGACCTGCTTTTATCAGGGGACACCCCCCCCCCCCACCCACTTGAATGCCACTGCAGATCCCCTAACGCCATCAATAAATAAATGAATAAATAAATAAACAAATTGTAAAAATAGAAAAAGTAGATGGATTATAATTTGAACTTTACAGATTGCTGTTGGCGATCCGAGGACGTAAATCCCTTTTAAATAATATACCCCATGGTACTTCACTGACCGAGCTGGAGAGTCATTTAGGAGCACGACATTCCAGCGGACTCGCGGAAAATCTAGCTCAACAGGGGGAGCGAACTCATGTCCTCTGCAGGGTAGGCGAAGAGACAGTTACATCACGACAACGGATATGCAGTTTCAAATTCCCGTCGATTCCTTTCTGGCAGAAGGCGCTCCGATCTAGCCATCAGGTGTCTACGTCAGTTTGAAGTCGATTTTTACTTTCAAATCAACGCTGAAACCTGAGGGTCAGACCACATTCGATGATTTCTCTCTGGATGTCAGTACACAAATTATTTCTTGTTTTTTTGTGATACGGCCCTTGTAGCAAGAGGAGAAATGCAGAATAGGCTAGAAGAATTGCAAGAAGTAAGAATAAACGTGAACAAGAATGGGACACTGGGAAACAAGATTGTGAAAGAGCCAAACAGTGAAGGTGAAAGAACAAACAAGGTACAGATGATGACAAAAATTGGAGAGACAACTAACAGCGCCAGCATTACCCAGTAGATCGAATCCACGACCATTGGTAAGAGACGCCAACAACACCATAATCTCTAGACCATGAAATCTCCTCAGGGGTGTTGCATGGGCCAGCAACAGGTCTTGGTCGCTAGGCAGGCTCTACAAGACTCAACTGGACTCTTTTAAAGGAAGGGCTTCCTCAAGTCGCCAGCACTACACCTGATTATCCAACCCCTCTTGTTGTAACCACTAACCCCTACTATTATCAGAGCTGCTGGCGATCCGAGGAAATCCTTCCCTCTTAAATAATACACCACACGGTACTTCATCGACCTAGCTGTAAAGTCATTTAGGAGCACGACATCCCAGCGGACTCACGGAGCATCTCATCCAATGCGGGGAGCGAACTCCCGTCCTCATCAGGGTGGGCGAAGAGTCCGTTGCATCACGACATGGACATGAAGTTTCAAATTCGTGTCGATCCTTTTCTGACAGAAGGCTCTCCGATCTAGCTATCAAGTGTCAACGTCATGTTAAAGTCATTTCTACTTTCAAATCAACGCTGGGTCAGACCACATTCGATGGTTTCTATCTGCATGTCAGCACACAAAGGATTTTTTGTTTTTGGTTTTACGCCCCTTGTAGCAAGAGAAGAGAAGCAGAAAAGACTAGAAGAATTGCAAGGAGTAAGAATAAACGTGAAAGAGAATGGGGCACTGGGAAACAAGATAGTGAAAGAGACAAAAAGTGAAGGTGAAACAACAAACAAGGTACAGATGACGAAGACATAAATTGGGGAGCAAACTAACAGCGCCAGCATTGCCCAAAAGATCGAGCCCATGACCATTGATGAGAGATGCCAACAACACCATAATCTCTAGACCATGAAATCTCCTCAGGGGTGTTGCATGGGCCAGAAACAGGTCTTGGTCACTGGGCCCTGTTTTGGTTTGGTTTTGACTTACCGTCCCCTGCAACACTGTAAGGTCATCTAAACGGGCCACTTCCATCCTGTCTTTCAGGGCCAACACAGGCTGAGAAGGACAATTTCCCAGCAGAAAAACGGAGATATACTCAATCAAACACAATGACCCACACGGGCCTCGAACCCACGTCCTCTACGTGATAGGCGAAGCGCCTAAACATTACGCTACAGACACTGGCCTGAACCAGGCTCTACACGACTTAACTGGACTTTTAAATATACCACGCGGTACTTTATGGGCCTCGCTGTAGAGTCATTTAGGAGAACGACATCCCAGCGGACTCACGGAAAATCTAGCTCAACGTCGGGAGCGAACCCTCGTCTCTACAGGTTGAGCGAAGAGTCCGTTGCATCACGACAGCGTATATGGAGTTTCACTTTTCCGTTGATTCTTTTCTGGAAGAAGGCGCTCCGATCCAGCCATCAGGTGTCGCCGTGTTGTTAAAGTTCGATTTCTACTTTAAAAAACACGCTGAAACCTAAGGGCCAGACCACATTCCATGAATTCTCTCTGGGTGTCAGCACACACATTATTTTTGTTTTTGGTATTACGCCCCTTGTAGCAAGAGAAGAGAAGCAGAATAGGCTAGAAGATCTGCAAGGAGTAAAAATAAACGTGAAAAAGAATGGTGTACTGGGAAACAAGTTTGTGAAAGAGCCAAACAGTGAAACTGAAAGAACAAACAAGGTATAGATGATGAAGACAAAAATCGAACCCCTGGCCATTGGTAAGAGAGGCGAACAAGACCATAATCTCTAGACCATGAAATCTCCTCAGAGGTGTTGCACGGGCCAGCAACAGGTCTTGGTCGCAGGGCTAGGCTCTACAAAGACTCAACTGGACTCTTTTTAAAGGAAGGGCTTCATCGAGCCGTCAGCGCTGCACATGATTACCCAAACCCTCTTGTTGTAACTACTACCCCAACCTCTATCAGCCCCTCAACCCACTTAAATGTCTCTGCAAATCCCCTACCGGGGGGGGGG
>JAUKPP010284742.1:0-10487 GCA_032273245.1 Phyllaplysia taylori
GTGTGTGTGTGTTTGTGAAGATTTACACATGTATGTTTCGTGACGTCCTTCACTCGTGGAGTTTTTACTTACTTAGTGGCCTATGTGTACCGTACTACTGTTAGGCTTACTTACTATTCCTGCTTTGTCATTGTGCTAGATCTAAATTTGAATTTTTGTTTCCCGTATCCTTTAGTACATTCACATGTTCCTCGAAATACAGACTCCTCGAACTGTTTCTTTTGCACCAATATGTTCGACGAATGCGTGCAGCACTGTATTTCAAAATGAATTTTTCGACTGTGAGGCGTCCTAAACATGTGAATCACAATTTATTTTTTTTTAAAACAGAGAACAGAAGCACATTTCACGATCATATTCTGTATTTGAAAAGTCATATCATACATGGCACAGTAAATAATCTGTGTTTAAACTCATCATACAATGACATCATCTCAAAGTCATATAATAATATTGATTTAAGACTGATATAAACCCTTACATAAATCTCACCACCAGTGAATGTAAACAAAAATTGGACAAACAAAAATAATTACCGTATATAAAAGCATCTTTTTATAAAGGTAAATGGTGGCAACGTTTTACACCTGAGCCTGTGACAAAGACATGAAAGTACATCAACAAACAAGAGAGAAGAAAGAAAAGGAATAATAGATTCTATTTGTAACTAAGACTGTCTAGTGTAATGTCAGTCAAGCTGGCCTCTCTTTGCCCCCTATTAAAGTACCAAACTCTCTCCATTGATTGTTTGAGAGATGGGCAACGCCATAAGCACCAAATGAAGGAAAGGATATGCAACAAAGGAATACTGCCATACAAGGGTAGATGTACAGAACTGAAGGGAAGAAATGTCTCAGCTACGTCAATCTGCCTTTGGACAGTAGAATAGCATACGATAAGCTGCAACCTTCACCTTGACCATCACTTCTTAGGCAGATGCTTTGAGGTCCCTCTGTTAACAACTCCATGACTTACACAACTATCAATGGCAACCAATCTTTGAGTGAAATATCCATTAACTATTGGATACAGTAAACCATCTATGAATAGCCTCTCTCTAACTTAAGCCAAACTTTGAAAAAGGTATCAATTCAATGCTGATTATATCACGAAAAACAAGAACAGTCTCCTCGCTTGTACTGGCCAACCTTTGTAAAAAGAAAATGCATCTTACTCGTTATTGGTGCTCAGTTGGATCAATGTATTGAAACTTGAAATTTCTCATTACTATTGTGTAAATGCAGTTACAAAAAAATGTTCCAATTCCGTTCGGTTACCAGTTTTAAGTCCCCTGCAACATTGTAATGACATTTGAGAGACGGGGGCAAAAAATACACATTCATTATATCCCATGATATTTTTTGTGTGTCATCAAGAATAAACTGAAATGACAAGGAGTGATCACACTTTCCCTATAACTTTCAAACATAGGAGGAGATGGAAAATATTGGAAGCAACAGTCAATGCTCATGTGAATCAAAATGTGTGGGTTTTTTAACGAAAGAGGCGCCATTATTGTACGTCCCCATAATCCAGACATTTTTGCTCCAAATAATTTGTCATGCTATCAAGACATCCTGATTATCAAATCACAGCTCAAACTGACACGTCCCAGCTCTACAAAAGTTTTACAGCAAGTAATGCATTTTATGAGATACAGAACTCAATGATGCTTTTGATCATTAGATCAAATGTGTAGAGAAAGAGCTGTGAGGCTCAGATCATGGACAGGCATTGATCAGCATACGACCTCAAACAGACGAGTGTTCCGTGTATCAAAGCATTGCAGTCACCTGTTGCCAGATAAGGACTTCAGATCTGGAATGCTTAGTTTATGGCTCATCAGAAACAAATAGAGAAGAAAATATCAGTCACCTGCTCATCTGTTCTAAAGCACCAAGATATCCAGTGCTCCAATGTCTGGATTATGGATGCTTAATTATTGTTATTATAAAAAGAATAATGTCAAAGTACACAAAAAAATGAAATAAAATAGGCAGCATACCTATATAATGAAAAAAATAAAGGAATATGCCATGTGACATGAAACAAAACCACATTTCTGTACTTGTACCCCTGTATCTTACACTGGTGAGCCTCTACAGGCTTGAGAAGACAGACATGTGACATCACACCTCCTCATGAGTCACAAGATGGGAAACCATAAATTGAGCTATTGGACAAAATGACTCCTGAAGGAGGACTTGCTCAACTCTATAAGGCTATGGTTTCTTTATTTTGTACCCTAATGACTTCTTCTTTGCTCCAGAATTCATGAATTACATAGAATTATAAAAATACACCCAGTTGGAAATTGAAAGTTTCTCTCTTGTGACTCATTAAGAGCTGTAAAGTCACGTATCTATTCAAGTCACTACCTGACGGCAACAACCCAACAAATGCCAAATGCTATTTCATTTATCAAGAAGAGTGTGTAAAATGTGGTTTTCAAAATTTTGCATCTTCAGCTCTATCTATCATAAAAACCTATGCGTTTCACACAAGATGCCCAACTTCTTTGAAATCAATCATTATTCTATCAAAGAAAATCAACACAATTTTTCAAAAATTGGTAAACATCAGGATGTTTCCACCCAGAAACCTTGACACCGCCTGACATACAAGAACCAAAACCAGCTTGCTTCATGTAATGCTCGGCTCCTTCATCACACCAAAAACGAATCAGTTCATCTCCACATGACGACGTACAGGGAATAATAGTAAATGTGCTTATGACAGGACTTGGAATGTACACAGGATTGATGGACTGGACAAAACAATGGCTCTAAAACAGTCTCAAAATGTGTACAATTTTTTTATCCATAGCCTCTGACATAAATCACCCAACTCCGAGGGTGACCATGAATAAGACAAGCAGTCTATTGGGGCTGGTCAAAGAACTCACCATATGTTTACCCCTGCCTTTTCTTTGATTTTACTGACATCTCAGAAGAAGTTGATTTGTGCCAGAGAGAAATGATGTATTAAATCTATTATGTACAAAATATAGATAGATATATATAATATAAAGACTCTCACAATGGTACAAACATTCTTAGGTTGGCTCAGTCACTTTCATTTTCACAGTCAACAATACAGCAGTCTTGTTCATAATAGGTGTACAATTGCAACAACATTACATCTAAACTTGAAATTTCTCACTACTATTGTATAAATGCAGTTCATAAAAAAATGCATTTTATATATCCCCTGGTACTCATTGTTACAGCGGAGAAGCAATAGTTTTAAGGAAACTAATGTTGTAATGCCGGTACTTAATTATATTATCAAATAAAAAATTTGACAAGATAATTTCCACAAATTGTTGAACTTAAAACTTATATACTGGAAACTAAATGTTTTTTTTCATTCTCTAACAAAAGAAGAAAATGAGATTGAGATCAAATAAAGCTGTACAGTGATACTGGCAAATTAATACCTTCTTAATGTGGTGAGTAGTGTAGATGGCAGAGGCATCCATGAGAATCAGTAAGCACGAACCATGATAATCATAGGTACAGCACCTGTTGAGGCGTCAACAGAAAAATGTTTAAACACTTCAGAACTTAAAAGTTGAACAAAAAAATTAATAGTTCAGTTTCACATAGAAGTTGTTTGCTCTGTAACGAATTTTCTCGAATACATCTACTACGTGAAACCTTGAGGTGGTCATAAAAAAAACTATAAAGATAACATTTCTGGGTGAAACTCAATACAATTAGACTAAGCAACTTCAGCCAATTAAAGACCTTACCAAGACACATTGTAAAGTTTCATAAAGGGCCAGGTTCTCCTTCAAAGAGCAAAAAATTGTCAATGACTCAGTGGATGTGTGAAGAGCTGCAAGTGAAGACCAACCAACTCTTAAATCGGTTAAACCAAGGCTGGGTGAAGACATAGGTTTGGTGGCTAAAATCAGAAGCGAAACTTGCAAGCAGTAAAATACTTTAATCAAGGGGGAATGAAATCTTTTAAACAATACTTTAAAGTGAACAGCTTTGGAAAAGGTTTGTAAGAATTTATCTTTACATTTGGACGGATAAAATTATCAATGTGCACTTACTTCAGGTTAATTTCAGAGAAATCATATGACTGAATTTGACATTTCTTGATGATAGGAAAATGAGGAAGAAAAAGGTACAGTGAGGATATCCCATTAATCACTGCAACACAGTGTGTAACTGTTTTTATAGAATTGCTTGACAACTTGCTTCCCCGTAAAAAAAAATTAAAAAACCGCCTGAAAACTGCCAAGCAAAATGGTACGGTCAACTTTCCAATTAATTTCTACTACAACCTACATTGGTGACGAATTACACCAATTCAAGAGTAAAAAGACAACTCATCTATGCATTATTTTGAATGCTGAGAGGAGCATAAAGTTTTAAGTGTTTCAGAAATAATGATTACCTTTCTGTTCATGGGAGCCAAGCAGATGGCTAGAAAGTAGGAACAACCTTCCAGCAGCCTGACCAGGTCTATGCACTACATGACTGTATCATTGTAACCACTAACATGATGCATGATGTCTTTCAACACATCTTTTCCAGGTTTCCCATTGCCTTCCCCACCATCTAACATCCTGTGGGTTCATTGAAGAGCTTGCCTACTTACACGAATACTTATACTAAGATGATTTTGGCAGGTTCTGAGAAGGAAACCAGACTCCACCAACAAGACTGCCCTGCACTGGACAAAAGGAAGCTGTCAAGGATGACTTGATGACAAACTCTCAGAGCTGATAAGACATCCTAAAACTTCAACGAGTGCCCTGTTGAAATTTACTTGAGATTAGCAATAACAGAGCCAGAGTTCCTGTGTTGCTGCACTATGCAATACGAGGCAAGATTGGTAGCAAGTTGATGAATGAAACATGCTGCATGAAAACTAATGGCAATGAAATGTATAAATGTGGCAACCTCCCCTTTCTAATTGTTAAAAGATCCAAGCTATGATAATGACATAATCATGAGGATTAAAAGGCAGTTCACCCGGTGAAAAGAAGGCAGTATTCAACCTATTGCAAGCAGCCGGAGAAACAGAAGGGACCGTCCCTAACAAAACTTACAATACTCGCCTCCCGTGTTGCATTTTAATCTGTGTATTTTTTGTACGACTGGATAGGGTACAACCGCAAAATTTAACTAGCAGAATAAAGTAACTTGTTCACTTCATAAGACAGCTAGGAAGAGCAGTGCTGTGGGCAAAATTGTCAACTTTGATCTCACAACTGGGATAATATGCAGCTCAAATCATAAATTGTTTCACCCTGCAGACAGGAATTTGAATGATGCAATTAATTATTCTACTTCATTTCTGATAAGCGGAAAAGTCAGACAATTACTGTTTTCACAAAAACATTGGTAATATGAGATCATTTAAATTTTCAGTACTGATTCAGCTCTAGGATTAGAAAAATATTTTTCCTGTAGGCCATGATCATCACATTACCAACTGCCAGTGGGTGTCTCCACAAAAGTAAATTGTTATCCAATACCCTTTTAAAGAATTTTCTGAGGCATTAAAAGTATATATGCCCATCTAATTATCACTTTGAGTACACTTCCATTTTCATATTCTGTATCATATCAATATTCTAACCATAAAAGATTCTTTTTTTAAAAAGCAAGCATTAAGTAATGAGTATCTCTACATGTCAAATGAGAATCATTGTCTGTTTCTGCCTCATATGTGTATACAGCACTCAATTCACATGGAATGGACACTCCAGACTTATTCTCCATCAAATTCATATTCTTACCTCAGATTTACAGTTACAAAACACACTTAACTAAGGGTAAGGCGCACGTCCACTGACATGTTTTGTCAGTTGCAGGCCAGGCTCATATGTTTAAGAGAAAAAAAAAACTCTTTATCACAAATACGACAAGACTTTAACCGCCACTACAAAACATAATATATCCAGTTGAACCTTTTTTTCCATACACACTACCCTTATCCACTCACTGTATGATACAAAATGAAAAAAAAAAGAAAGCATAAAAGAAACAACTAAAACAACGCAACAATACAAGAAATATGTGCAGCCACATAAACTTTGAACACAAAAAAATTAGCACTGGAAGACACATTGAGTGCATCAGCATCATGTGCAGCTTACAGTGAGAGTTTACACTGAAAGAGTCAAATAAATTCTTTCAAACATCACTGAAGGAAAAAAAAAGCACGTCTCAGTCTTTTGTCTCCTAGCCTATGAGACAAAACCTTCTTGCCTATAAAAATACATGAAATACCAATACAACCCAGATGTGCAGCGCTATATCAATAAACCGAGATACCAAAGCTAACTTCTATGAAATAGAAAAGAAGAAAAATAATCACACTCATTTGATCCCAAGTAAGCCATGGCAATCAATCTACAAAATATCATTGAAAAGCTCGGCAGTTCATACCCATGAGGAGCCTAATGCAGCCAATCTATAACCTGCAAAGAAACTGCTGCATACAGTTATTACAGCAATGTTGAATTTACATAATTGACATAATGCAGGGGCTTGCACAAAGGGACGAATCACCTTCAAAACTCTTTGAAATGCATACACCTTTGCAAGACCAACCCTGCATTATTACTATATATATAAAATGGTAAAAGACGTGAAGTTGTCGGAGGGTGTAAATGTGACTGCCTGGTTTGTACTTTAGCTTTAAACCAAACAGCAGTTTTCATAAACTCTGCCTGGAGGTACACTAAAAATGTTTGTTGCCCCTGATCCTAAGGTCAGAACATTCAAATATTATCAACAAATTTGTTGATGGAGATCATGTCTTTGGATCAGAATGTTGTAACAATTGTTGCAGCACACACCTTTGTAATGCACCTTGAGGCCGAGTCCACAGAAAATAGGCTCAGTGTAGAACAAAATTTGAAATGTCTACTTAGAATGACATCAAATTTTGCTTCCCTGAAATGGGAGATGGCTAAATCTGTTCCGTAAATTTGCTTTTTACAAAACACTTTTTGCTTTATGCCAAATAATTGATCCCAAAAATCTTCAGGATTAAAAAAGGTCAGCATATCCTTTATCTACTAATGCAACTGGCAGCAAGTAACAGAAAGATGAAAAACTAAAGAAAACCTGCAACATTTCTTTCACATCCAAAGAAAATTCAGCCTCTCAAAGTCTTTCCCAAACAGTCAATACAGGTCAGATTTAAATCTATAAAATATCTTTTTAAACTATGCATTGCATTTAAAAGGCATTTTGAAATCACATCCACAAGTTACAACAAACACTGTCAAGAAAGATCATTACAACTTCAAGCGATCCAGTTTTTCCAGCACTCTAGAACCACCCAGAAAAGCAGCATGTCTGTTCTTTCCAAGAGACTGGAGTCGTCGATCCAGAATCTTCAATCAGCAAAACAGGCCCGTTGTTACAGATCCGCAGTACAGTCTACCAAGACAGCCTCAAGGAGATTTCAGAAGGGAGATAATATATCTCATCAAAGGTCTGAATCTCCGGCTTCGTCTGGACTCACAGTAATAAATTTGAGGATCATCTCCTGAAGGGGTGTTCCGAGTTCAGAAAACATGAGATAATCTTGCAAGATAACGGGTATTTTCAAGCGCTGGATAGCCGTGCGACAATAGCGATTCTCTTTTCCCAGGGTGCGCACAATTACCCTCCGGCAGCGATGAGACAGCAGGTTCGTTTTATCTGGAAATAGAAATAGAGGCAAACATTCACATGTAAAGTACATATGAACTTTGAATACATTGGATACTAACGCAAACCTCCTTTGTTGTTTCCTCAGATTTTATGGTCCAAGTGATATTGTGAGGTTGGTTTAAAGCAAGGTAGTAGACTAGGACAACAGTACTCCTTAAAAAATAAGCAGATGAGAATCTGAAGCAGGCTACACATGAGTACCCACCAACTAGACACTAAAGATTAGTTAAAGATGCTTTTTTATCTTTCATTTTCCACTTTCAGCTTTGATTCATCCCTCAATAGGCATCCGTTTGACCTAGTTTTAATTAAAAATAAAACAATTGCTAAGTGTTTCAACTCATGTAGCACATTAACAATCAAACAACACTTCACGGAAACCTTTCTGTTCTACTTGTCTTCATGCAAATTAGTTAAACACCCCCAGCCCACATGTTCAGAAATCGTGATTTCTGGTTTGATTTTGTTTTGGTTTAACACCCCATGCGACACTGTAAGGTCATTTACAAGGCGGGACCTCCAAATATTACGCCCATCTTCAATAAGAGCCAGGAAAACTCCTCCTCCCCCCCCACCCCCCAAATATCCAGAAAATTGGCAACTCTTAGTTTTTTTTATTTCACGCCCCTTGTAACAATGTATGGTCACTTTAGAGGCAGACAACATCCCAGCAGAAAGGCGGAGATGCTTGTACAACTTAGGGGTCAAACTCCCGTCCTCACTGGCACTTCTGTTTGAATAAAAACATAAGTTGACATAAAAGGCTGCCCAACACTCACCTGAAATAGTTTGCAATTTCTTCCTATCCCCTTCCTCAAAGTGTGAGAGAATGTGTCTGGGCAAGCAGGCGTGATCACTGATGTACATCAACAAGGCCAACACAGGCACCAAGTTCTCTTTCCTATGAAACATGTGAAACATCAACCCAAACAAGTTTGTGATGGCCGGGCTGTTTGAGTTCTCCTTGTTCAGCGGGTCATTGATGTCGAAGAGTGAGTGAGACTCGGCCCCAGCCAGGAACAGCTGCCAGATAAAGAAAATCTGAAAGTTTGGCTGTCGTGAGTTGCGTATGATCATAGTAGTCAAGTCGCGTTCGAGGTCCTTCTGAAAGGCCATAAGCATGGCTACGTTGCCAGTCACATTTTTGTGGTAGATGTTCGGGGAGGCACGATAACGCAGGAGGAGTTGAAACAGAGGGACGTTGTTGGTCCACAAAGCCACCAGCAATGGTGGCAGTTCGTCTTCATCTGACGCATTTGGCATCACATTGTTCTTGAGCAAATACTCCGCACCATTTGACGGCCAGTCTGCCTCCAGCAGACACAGCAAGGAGCATTTGCGGGCCGGGACTAGGACACTTGCCAAGTGGCCCAGCTCCTGAAGGAGGTACGACGGCAAAGTGCAGATCCGCGTCACAGGCAGACGTGTGGCCAGCATCTTCAGGATAGTCGTGTCGGCGTGACGTAGGGCCTGAACCAGCGGGTGCATCCCATCAAAGTCTCGGTTCTGGAACACGCTCATGTCTGTGTAATGCAGCAGAAGTTCGACACACCTGAAATGCAAACAAAAGGGCATATAATAAAAAAAAGTATTCCTCTTCGTCATATCAGGAATAAAAGTGGCTGTTGACAAAAACGCTGGAAATTCGTTTTAAAATCACAATTATCTAAGGTATCTAAAGCCCTGCAAATTCTTAAAAGCTCAATCGCTGTAGTGGTTGGTAGGTTACTGTTTTACAGCATTATCAACACAATAAGGTCATTTCAGCACCAGGAAGTAGATTAGAGGGATAATAGTAACACATACAAAGAAGTAGAAGGAGCAGAACACACCAGAGCACAGGTCAACGACCAACACACTTTACAGTGTCTTGTGCAACACAGACTTGCAGCCTTAAACAAAGTCTAAACATTTTCAAACATACCTGACATAATTTAGCACTAGTTACATTAGCACCTTGGCACCTTTACATTAGAACCCAACAGATGTTAATTTCATCATACACTAAATACGATCCTTTTTTTTCTTATCTCTCTCATTTGCATAAATTCCTTTCTATCTTCAGCCACTATCATGACTACTTTTCACTGTATCTGATGAAAATAAAAGAGAGAAACCTTTTTCTCTTAAAAGATTTGTGATCATTTATTGTCTGAACTTGCTGACAACACTCTTCTTTGACCTACTCCCTTTTTTTCCAAAATATCATCTTTCTCATAAGAGTATACCATGACAAAGACAGAAGTTAACTTTCTAATACAACATGCACAGATCTTTACTGGGTGAATTTCTTCACAAGCCTTTGTCTTGCAGTAGAGTACCTTGTGTGTCCATTAGAAACAGCATATTGAATGGGAAGGGCATTATCTCCATTGTCAGC
The DNA here is from genome assembly GCA_032273245.1 of Phyllaplysia taylori. Classification (NCBI taxonomy): domain Eukaryota; kingdom Metazoa; phylum Mollusca; class Gastropoda; order Aplysiida; family Aplysiidae; genus Phyllaplysia; species Phyllaplysia taylori. The sequence goes on from JAUKPP010284742.1 coordinate 10,072, forward strand.
AATGTTGGCATCTGCTCCGTGATGCAGCAAAATCACCACAATATCAGCATGGCCCTCCTGAGCAGCAATCAGCAATGGTGTGGCGTTGTCAGAAGCTGCAGCATTCACAATATGCATGATCCCTGACGATGACAAATATGAAAAAAAAAAATGAAACGTTTCTAATATCATATCCCATCAGCTACTTGCAAGTCAGGTGCATGCAAAGAAAGCAGGATGATGTATGTGTCAAGCCCCATCTGCCGATCTGCGCGATCTTAAGATGGCGCAGAACCATCTGCCGATCCGCAGAAAGCGCAGATGGGCGCGCCATCTGCCGATCACTTGGAAACACACCCCCACACACACACACACAAACAAACGATTTTGCATAAGCTCCCAACTGGTTGTGTTATGAATGCGATAAAAGATCTAAG
>JAUKPP010284764.1:0-10486 GCA_032273245.1 Phyllaplysia taylori
TATGATTGTATTTGTATGCACCATTGTAAACCAAATTTCCCTACGGGGATCAATAAAGTACGATTTATTTATTTATTATTTTTATTTTATTTATTTTAAGATGTCCTGAAATACTTTAATGCATACTTTTTATGTCATAATTAGAAGAGGATGAAATATATCGTCCATGATGTTAGGCACAAATGGACCAACTCCAAACTATACTTACATTTATATAAAATCTTTAGTTAAAATGATATTTGATACTTATTAGCCTTTCTGTAAAATTCCTCAAAGATGACCCACTCGAGGCTTGACATTATGAACATGCCAGTGGCTTACATTTGCAGACGATGACACCTAAACAATTTCAGAAAGACAGGCAGGCTCTGTATTGTAGTCTGCTCTTTATACTTCTTTGTAAGCATTACTGGTGTCCTTAACCACTTCCATGCCCTGAAATGACCTTACAGCATCGATATTGTCATAAAACTTCAACAAAACTGACAGTCAAGTCCAAATCCTACTTGTGATATCTTGATCTGCGTCCCCCAGGACTATCTGCTGATTGTGCCTATGGATCAGTACAGTAAGAACTACATGGATCTGCTGCCCGTGGACAAGTCGGGCGACTTCCTGAACAATTGCGTGGATGAAGGATTCCAACTCAAGTAAGATTGATCCCAACTGCTACTACTGCATTGTGTGGTGCTTTTTTGTGCCCTCCCTCCCCCCCTCCACCCCCAGAGAGAGCGAGAGTGTTGTTTTTGTGTCTAGTGGTTTGCTATGTCCGGCCTCCCCCTGTAAGGAAGCTGGGCCTATTCAGATCTTCAGATTGATCTCTACTGCCGCTGGAGTGAGATTCCTTGTAAAATGGTTTGCTCCATTCCACCTGCTTGTCACTGATGTTGTTGCGGATCAGAGTTATATGGGTTATTCATCTTAGGCAATTTATGAAATATTTTAAGATCAAAGGGCTATTTTGTATGTGCCTTGATATGACAAGGCATTCCATAACATTCCTGGATTTCAAACATTGCCATCAACATTGATTTCCTTCTTCAGGGATTGGGTTTTTCTATCCAGTTGTATTTATTGTCTGTTTTTGGAAAGCTTTCATGATGGCTTCCTGTAATGGGCACAACTCTGAAAAAAAGAGAATAGCAATGGAAAAATAGTTCAAAAGTGAATCCAACACAAAGTTGATAAAATAAGAATATTTCTACTGCTTCTGCTGCTTTTGTTGTTGATGTTGTTGTGGCGGTGGTGATGGTGGTGTTTAAAATCTTTTACTAAGTTCTGATTTTAAAGTTTTCTTTTCTATTCCATTCCCAATCTAGGGACAATGATGAATTCTGCAAAGGTGGCGCATTCACGCTGACCACCAACTTCAACAACGGAGCTTTGGACTGCAACTGCAACCCGGATGGTTCTCTCAGCTTCACCTGTGACGGCTTTGGTGGACAGTGTCAGTGCAGAGACTACATCATTGGACGAACCTGCTCGGCTTGTCTGCCCGGCTACTACGGATTTCCTAACTGCCAAGGTAAGTATGGGGACAATAGAAAGGAGTATTGACCATCTTGTCTTTTTTTGTTTATTTTACAGAAAGATATAGGAATTTGAAGGATTTCCCTGAATTTAGTATTTCCGTTTAAATACCTGAGGGCACAAAGTTCTGAAAACTTTCCCTGAGGTGTATATTGTATTTTGGTTTAAGTGCACAAAATTCCGGCTCTTTGTCTGATTTGAGGATTTTCTTTTTGCGACCAGCTATGATTATTTATGTTAATATTTTATTGACCCTCAATAAGATGTTAGTATTACAGGTGGGGGGGGGGGGGGCATTCTATCTTTTTACATCTCTGAGGACCAAAAAATCCTTTCTTCTATATTTTGTATTCTATGTTCAAGGCTAAACATTTCTGGCCTTTATGCTAAAGCTCAGGATTTTGGAGGAATGACTCTGTGCATCCCTAATATTGCTTTGAAAAAAACAACAACCCCAAAATACTTGATAAATGTTAATACTGGACTTTATTTGGTGTATTTTTAAAATCTTTGTCTAATTTTGTGGTATTTCCAGCCTGCAACTGTCGCTATGGTCTGTGTCATGAGGTGACGGGTGAGTGCATCTGTCCACCACGGGTTGAAGGTGACCAGTGTGACAGGTGTGAGCCTGAGGCGTACGGCTACGACGCTCTGATCGGATGTCAGGTTGGTTGTTTGTCATAAGTCATGGAAAAAACATTTTGAAGAGATTTATGTTACTGAAAGCATCACAAGGTAGATTGAGAAGGTTGCTGTAGTTACTCTAACAAAAAAGGAGGCTCAAAATAGTAAAAGATTGTCACCTCAAGACAGTGAACAGCAGACAGCCATTGTGGTTACATTCAAAAGGATGTTTATTTCCTGTCATAACAAGGGACATCATAGAAACAATACAATACAATCCTAGCTCTAATTAGTCAATACAGGGTTAGGTCCCTTTAACTCTAAGTCATTGATATTATATGTTGCTACTCTATTACAATTGTTGATAATGTTATGTGTTTGTTTTGTATCAAAATGTATCTAACGTTGTAGGGAAATCACACATAGATCATTTGTGATGCTTTCTGAATTGAAAAGTTTGTGTGGAGTCATAAGTCAACAATATTTTTTAGTGTCTTCCTCCATTTATTTATTTATTTGAAGCTCCAAGATCTAACAGACACAAATTGAAACAGAATTACAGTTCCTTTGTGGGCCCTTGCTCACAAAAAATTCTAATTTCAAATGATAAAAACTCAGAGTGCCGTATATTCTGTTATGTACTGTTTAACACAAGATAAGATAAGATAAGACAAGATGGGAATTTTTGTGCAAAGATTTTTTATTTTTTTATTTTTTATTTTCAAATTTTTATAGAATGGGTAGAGGTGTCTGGATTGGCTGGCATGAAATCTCCTGCCCTGTAGGGAAGTAAATATTATCTGCCCTACTAAATGCAATACGTAGTGAGCCAACAATGACTGTGTGTCAGCATCATTCCGTGGAATAATTGGCCAATACTTATTTTGTTGTCGTTGTTTCATAGACATAACACAGATGGAATGACCCTCAAGGGAAGAAATAACTCAGTGTTACCAAGAGTCTAAAACAGCCAAAGATGCTGGCGCCTCTATAAACAACTAACTTTGAACTAACTGTCGTTGTTTCATTCCAGAGCTGCAACTGTGACTACAACGGTGTGCGGGATAGAAACCTGAACTGTGACCAGACAAATGGACAGTGCAGGTATGCAGCGGATTTGTATTTTTGTTGGAGAAATTTGTGTAAAGAAAGTTTAGTCACAATATTCTTTTGCATGTAGGGCCTACTGTGTTGATAGGTGCCATGGGTCAAGGAGCGATCCCAGGATGGGGAAAAGTGGAGAGTGTTTGTGGCTTTTACCCTGGTCCAGGGGGAGGAAGGCGAGGATGATAATGGCTGTCATGATAAAATTAGCAGCAAGTGCCATGCTCGTTGTTGTCTAGGGTAATATTTGCTGAAGCTAAATCCTCATTATTTAATATTGACTGGGATGCCGTATTTCCATCATTGTCAATATATCCAGTGAAATTTGTTTTCAAGTAAATTTTTGTATGTACTCTCAGCCTTTGTTTTGTCTAAAATCCAAAGAATAGTTTTCTCTGTCAGTAGTCTTTATGTTTGTAAATACAAATGCATACATTTTTAGTTATTTTCACAAAATTCTAGTGGCATTCCTGTATTGAACGATCCTTAGTGCATAAATTCAATATAGTGTATTGATATCTGAATTTGTTCATTCTGGGTTAATATCTGCGTTTTCGTCTTGGCTGCTTCAAGTTTATTATGATTTTTATTTTGCCTGTCAGTTGCAAGGACAATGTGGGTGGACGTCGCTGTGAGACATGTCTGGATGGCTACCACACGTTCCCTCGCTGCGAGTTCTGCGGCTGCGACACTCGGGGCACCAAGAAAGGCATCTGCGATCAAGTGACTGCCCAGTGTCTCTGTAAGGTGAGTCCACTGAAGCTGTACGATAATAGATGAAATTTCTATTGCCCCAAAAAACCCACAAAAAATAAAACTTGGCCATTGTCATCCTGGGGAGATGCTCAATGTGCATTACAATAAAAGACCACTAGTTCAGTTTAAAATCTATGCAGAATGATGAAAAATCAAGCCCTTCAAAATCTTACATTGCCTGGCTCACTCATGCACCATTGCCTCATTCTACTTTCACAGCATGCAATCATTTCTAAAGATAAAATTATACAAATCTGTAAAACACACAAATAGACATAAACTGCAAAGGTTATACAAAACCCATTAGTCTCTGCGTTAGTATAGGATGAGCACTCCCAAAATAGACGGGTTCTGCTGCTGTTTTTTTTTCCTTTCAATACTACACTTAATAGTTTATGGATTTTGCAAAACTTCACGGACACTTTTTAAAAATGTCTCCAGGCTTGATGCCAAGAAACTGGAGAAAAGCGCCATGTAGTGGTGTATCATTACGGCTTTCTTCCATCTTTCCTTCCTTCCTCTTTTCTTTTCCACTTTCTGCTTTCTGGTGCAGAACATGGATGCACCAATACCTCCTGACTGGGAATCAAGAATCTAGGTGCTGATAAGACCTAGTAATAGTAAGGAGTGAGTTATTTATAGAGGCACCAGCCTCAGCTGTTTGAGCCTCAAAAGGTTAGCTGCTGACTGAGTTAGAGATGCTTAACTGGTGCCAGTCTAGGAGCTAATGATTCTAAAGCAAATAGAGCCAGTATTGGGATATGTGCTATATAAGTGCAATCCATTATTATGATTATTTTTCTGAGTTCTGCTGACAAGACCTAACAGTTTCAAAGGAGCCGTATAACCATAAAAACAAACAAACTAACCCCCTGTTCTGAATGATTTCCCCAGGACAATGTGATGGGTGGCCTGTGTGACAGGTGCTCGGACGGCATGTACAACCTAGAGATGGACAACCCTAAGGGATGCACCCAGTGCTTCTGCTTCGGACACACAACTAGGTGTGACAGCTCGGGACTCAACTGGGATTTTGTAAGTACCAACATTGAAAACTTGTTATCTTGATGTTGTGCTGGATGTCAATTTAGCTAGAGTAAAATGTGGTTAGTTTTGGAAACAGATCAGTTTGTCTTGGGAAAGATTATTTTCGTCACGGATTATGAAAGTTACCTCTTCTATGCACTGAGGAAAATTACTAAACAAAGAGATGATAGAGTAAATAAGCTCCATTACTTTGAGTCATTGATGTCAAGTGTGAGCAGACGCAGGAGAATTGTGACAACGATATTTTGTGTGTACAATACAATGCTTGCTACCCAGGGCTGTTTTTTACATGAAACCATAATACAGACAAACTTTTTTTTCTTATTCATGGTGTATGTTCCTATTCTTTCTACCATCAGGAATGGATGTCCAGGTGAAAATAGACTTTCAGGAAGGCACACAAAACATATTGTTCCACAGCATATCCAGACTGACATGTTTTTTATGTGAAAAGTATTTAAATGACATTATGTCATGGAATGTGTGGTGTTGTCTATTCATTAAAGTGCCAAGTTTCTTGGCTGTTGTATCCCACTACGTCTATGATGCAAGAAAACTCAAGGGGCAGGAATTTTTACAAATTTTGTTTTTTATTCTTCATGTCCCAAGATTTCTGACATGACTGGCTGGCTGGCTACCAACACCGGTGACGAACAGGTTCAGGAGGCCGGACCCACCATCAGGATCAGTGCTGCGGATGGGGCTTTGGATGAGGACAACATTATCTATTGGATCGCTCCCAGACCATATCTGGGCAAGAAAGTACGGAATCTGATGCTGTGAATTGCCTGAGAGTGTATTTAGATACAGACCTTATGTAGAAATGAACCTTTAGAGTGCTATCAGGAATGTTTGTATGGTGTCGAGTACATTTATGCCTTAATGTGGAATTGATGTGAAATGTGGCTTCTTTACGTTTATCAGATGTATTATGTACCATAGATATATTTAGATTTGAACTTTAGTGTAGAACAAAGCTTTGTAACACTCAAATATAGCCTACCATGTTTTCTCTTAAAGTCGAGTCCCCCTTTTCATAAAATTGTAGTTTTCTGGTGGTATTCCCCATATCTTTTAAAAATGGGCGGGGCGGGTGGTGCTCATAACATGTAAACGGGTTATCACAATTTATGTTTCCATTTAAGAGATTGCAGTCAACTGATGTCACAATTGTTCCTTGAAGCAGGAAAAATTACCAAGTTTCAAGCACTGAGTTTCATCCATGTGTTTTGTGTTTTGTCTGCAGATCAATTCCTATGGAGGTTTGCTTCAGTTTTCTGTGCTGTTCACTCTTGCGAGAGGCATGGAGAGCGAGGGACTGATCGAGCCAGACATCATCCTCTCTGTGAGTCGGCAGGCTGTGGAAACTTTGTCAACTTAGTTATTTTTTTCCTCTATTTTAAAATGTTCGGCTGTTTAACCTTTGACAGCTTAGTTCTTTTTTCCTCTATTTTAACATGTTTGTGAGATGAAATTATGACTTCGGGTGAAAAGTAAAATGCCCCTTATTTGCCTCCGAAATTTTTAAAGATAGAACAAAAAAGGAAATAGGTTTATGATTTGCAAAGTAATGTCAGTGCTTTCCCTTATAGCCTTGTATTTGTTCATATCTACACCATTGAAAATAAATAAACGATCTCTGAGGACTGCTGTTTCATGGGAGAGGCCAGAAATTGGTTTTTGATGTGTTTTTTTTTTTTCTCCATTAAATATTACCTCTATTAACAATCAATTTGGATGAAGACAATATTTTGGAGTTTGCCCATTTGTGCCTGACATTTAACTCTCTCGTACAATGCAGTAAAAAATTTAGATTTTCAAATATTTTGAAGTTGGCGTATTTGCGCCTGAGGCAATTGATATTAGAATTTATTGTAATTTTCTTGCGTCTCTGAAATGTAAAATTTTCTTTCGAACTTAATCATTGCCAAATTGAATTTTCTAGGAGCATCTTCTTTGCATTAAGGCATGTGTCTCCAATTGTTCAATGTGCAGGGAAGTAACATGACGGTGGTCCACTACCATGACACTCAGCCTGTACCCAGCACATCTTTTGACATGGAAGTTCCCCTGCTGGAGGTAGGTGCTAGGCAGTGTGCCTGAGACTATTGATTGTATTAGGTGCCAGATAGTGTTGATGGCGGTATTGATCATATTAAATGTACCAATTGTAGCAGCTCATGTAGATAATGGAACCTTGTTGCTTTCGGGGGACTAGATTTGTATAATAGTCATGGCAGTTTGGTTCCATCAACATACTTTTTTCTTTCATATGAAACTGTTTTTTTGTTGTTGTTTTTTAATATATCAAACTGTTATTTTCATTGATGAAAACAGTGGCATTTTTGCAATATTGGAAATCAATGTTATCGTCATATAGAAGGAAATTAAATAAAAAAGAAAATACTTGTAATTCAACGGAAATGGATTCGATTGTGTTGCTCACCCTGACATTTCATTTCCCCAGTATTACTTCAGACATCAAGGCACCAACGCTCCAGTGCCCAAGGAACAGTTCATGATGATTCTCTCCAGCCTGGATGCTCTGCTCATCAGGGCTTCCTACTACACAGTGGTCGGAGAAATCAGGTAAATCACATGTTTGTTTTGACTCCTCACATGCACATGAGATACATGTTGCTTCAAACTTTGTGATGTTTGTGAACAGAAAAGGTCTCTGGTTCTACAGCAATAATATCAAGAAATAGGGAATTTTTTCCACATAATATTTTCCCTGTTCTATTTTCCATGAGAAATTGAGTTAGATGCTTTCAGCACCATTTATTTTGATCTTATAGTGTATAGTCATCCCAACAGTACTGTACTGTTTGTTGGAATAATTTGTAGAAAGTGAAAAAAAAAAGCATTTTTCCTTCTTGTCCCTTCATTTATACCTTATTCATACATTTTAGTACAAACATTTGAAAAGGGATAAATTGTGTGTATTTCTGTACTGCTCAATTTGAAGCTATATATGTAGAAAGCTTAAGGTTTCTTATTCTTCAAGCAATATGATTAGAAAGACCTTGTTTTTTTGCAAAGATTGACAGAGGTGTACCTGGAGGAGGCAGCTGTTGATGGCCAGGGTGACCCAGCAGACTCTGTGGAGATGTGCCAGTGTCCACCTAACTATGTTGGCCTTTCTTGTGAGGTAATACAGCTATACTCTGGGTTTGTCCTCCGTGCAAGAGAGCTTTGAGGAGCCTTGATGTTTTGTTTTTTCTTTTTTTGGTATTAGTTGGTGCCCCTGTAAATAAAAAAAAACCTTGGAATTACGTCAGTTTTTAGCGTATCACAATGTACGCTCACCTGCTTAAAATGATTTTCTGTCCAAGGCCATCACCTGTACAAATCGCAAAGTGCTGCTGATGCAGCACGCAAATGGCAACCCTCAGGGAAACTTAAGCCTGATTGAGTGCTTAAGTAAAAACCAAAACAAGAGGAGGCTAAAACAGCTGAGGCTGGCGCCTCTATAAATAATCCATTCCTTACTACTACTGCTACTACTACTCAACTCACTGTCTGAAAAGTAAAATGCCCCACATTCACCATACAAAAATTTGAAGTTAGCTCAAAGAAGAACTAGGCTAACAATATGGCAACAGCTTAATGTATTAATGAATTATTTGGTCTGTTAGTTCTGGTTACGTGTCCCTTGCAACCCGATAAGTGTAAGGTAATTCAAGAGGCTGGACCTGATTTTTATCTCCGTCACAGTTTGGATACACCAGCATGGCATCTGTGGTGTAATGGTCAGGTTCTTCATCTTCCACGCCCACTCGGAGGATGTTAAGTAGAGTTGGAGACCCACATGGGGCAGTTTGTTTGATCGAGTGACGGTTTTTCTGCTAGGACAGAGAACTGCCCTTGACCCTCATAATAATAATAATACATGTAGTTGAACGCATGGTCTAGGAAGCCGGTATCATAAATAACCTTACAATAGCATTGTTAGGGTCGTAACACCAATATACTGACACCGGGCTGATCAGTCTCAGCACTAATCTGAGAACACCGATAGTCGTATGCACAAAACTTACACCGGCCCTGTGATGTAATGGTTAGGCTCTTCGCCTGTCATGCGGAAGACCCCGGTTCGATCCCCGAGCGCGGACGATCTGGGTTTTTTTTCTGCTGGGATTTTTTCCCTCTCAACCCGAGTTGGCTTGACAGGCAGGGTCGAAGTAGCCCGTCTCTTAAATGACCTTCAGTGTTGTAGGGACGTAAAGCTGGTAAGCAAACCAAACAAAGCTTACACTTGGTGTGCCTTTACAAGGTGTAGAAATGCTTTTAAAAAACACCAGCAATAAGACAAATCCTGTACTGTATCCCTACTATCCTACTCCTACAATGTATGTGCGTGCGTGGGATCTGCCCAGCCGTCATGACCGGCAATGTGGTTTAAAGCGGCCCATTCACGTTCGTTCCAATGGACGAAGGTGGGGCAGTAGTTCTCGCCTAGCGTGGGGAGTGGGGACCTGTGTGATTTTCTCACACACACACTCAGCTGTCCGACCCGGGCTTGTCTGGTGCAGTAGTTTTATTTAATTAACAAAATCAACATCGCATCGGCTCGGTGTTTTGTATCACACTCATGGTAAATTTAGCGCTGATTACGAATCTGAAGTAAAAAAAAAAAATTTTAAAAAAAAAGAATTTTAAAAGAAAAAGTTGCAGTTTTTTAACCCACCACATGCGTCCGCTTCCGACTCCTTTGATCCGCTGTCGCCCGTTCCCGGACCGAGGCCAGCATTTATGGCATCGCCATTTTTTTCTGCCGTCTCAGCCCGGGATAGCCCGGCAGGCAGGACCGAAGTAGCCCGTCTCTTATATGATCTTACAACGTTGCAGGGGACGTAAAACTAAACACCGAATCAAAGCAGCCGCTATGACTAACCAGGTTTACATGATGGATTATCTTTGCACGTGTGCTTGACATAAATGGTGGCGTCGGTAGTTTAGTGGTTAAGTTGCCGGACTCATAATCAGAACGTTGCGAGTTCGAATCCAGTTGGCTCAACGTTGTGTCATTGGGAAAGGGTGGTTGGCGTGGTTTTCTCAATAAACTTCTGTCTCTGTTACTACTATCATAGACTGCTACCTGTCGTCTGTGGTGTAGTGGTTAGGCTCTTCGCCTCACGCGGAATACCCAAATTCGATCCCACGTGCGGACGATGTGGGGCTTTTTTTTCTACTGGGATTCGTCCCTCTCAGTGCTGGTTGGCCCTGCCACTGACAAGCAGGGTTCGAAGTAGACTGCTTCTTAAATGACCTTATATAATGTTGCAAGGGGCGTAAAAGAGGAAGCCAAATCAAACCTGACGACAGACTACTTCCAGGAACTGAGATGACTTTACAGTGTCGATAGTGCCGTTAAAGTCCCTACCCCCCCCCTACCCCCCCTCTACTCCCCCCCCCCTACCCC
>JAUKPP010284775.1:0-10486 GCA_032273245.1 Phyllaplysia taylori
GAATGTTTTTTGACCAGCATAAAATGTATCTAATTTCCTTTTTAAGTTATCTTTCTTCTTTTAATTTGCTTGCTCTTACTCAAGGACCACGGTTCGCCCCGGCTTTTCCCCCCCCCCCCCCCCAGGCCCAATTCTTTCTCCCTCTGCCCTTCTCTCCCATCTCTCTCTCTCCCTCTATTTTTTACTCTATCTTTCCCTTCCTAGCCCCCTCCCCCCTCTTCTCCCCTCACTCTCTTGGTGTCCCATCGTGCTACACAACTGCACTTGAGTTCAATCACTTGCATAGTTCTTCAACCCGAGGATAGAGTCTTTCATTTCCCCCTCCGTATCCCTCTGTCTTTCTCACCCCCCCCCCCTCTCTCTCTCTCGCCCTCTCTCTCTACCTACCTAGGCATAACTATCTATCTATCTGTCTGTCTGTCTGTCTGTCTGTCTCTCTGTCTATCCATATGTCTTTCTGTCCCTCTATCTCTCTCTATTTATCCATATATATATATGGATCTATCGATATGTCTATCTATGTAGCTGCTTGCCCGCCTGTCTGTCTATCTTTATGTCATTGATCTTATTCTTTCTCTCTCGCTCTTGAAGACTCTTGATAGGCTATAGTCTGAGTACTGACTGCTACCGGTACTGTAACTTTTTCATAATTAAACCCAGGCCTACTTAGTCTTTCCACAAGCCAAGTGGACCGCAAAGCTTGGTGAGCTTCAGCAGTAGGCCTACCGTGGCCCAAACAATTTTGGGAATTCAAGCATACGAATAGTTCATTATTTGCTTACTTATTTCTTTATATTTTTCTTGCTTTCCTTTGCTTTGTTTTAGTTAGTTTAATGTTTTGTTTTGTTATAAAACAAAGTAAATGAGTTCTAATCTCTGCTCTCATTATTCTTAAAGTGAAGGAAATGGGAGGCAACTATTCAAGGGAAATGATCCAAATATAATTTTCCGGATTTCTTTTGTACCTCGGTTACTTCCCTTGATATCACCTCGCCTACGCCGATAAGAAAGTTGCAAGTTCGCATACCTGTAATATCAAACTTAATTATCTAAAGTGGGGACGATTCGGTTAATTGGTTTTGATGTTGACTTAACAACATGGAATAAAACAATGAGAGAGGTAGGCCTATTCATTACGTTTTGATTTTTGAAAAAAATATTTATATTCTTCGTCTTCTTTAGTTTTGTCTTTTTATCAAAGACGATATTCTTAGTCTATGATCTCAACAGCACGTTCCCTAAAACAGTTGAAGACTTGATGAACATATATTTTTTGCATATGAAGCATACAGAGAATTAATTTCTGCACAGTGTTGTTGATCTAATAACTTTTTGTGCATTTTGATCATGGTATTTGAGCTATCGGTATTTCATATTGCTTAGTCTATTCTTTTGCTTCTTTTTTTCACCATTTATCCACCATGGTCAATGTTGGCCAATTAATAAATGTAAGTGAATAAAAAGAATAACATAATACTAGTTTTAGACTAAAACCTACATGCTTTCTTAAGTTTTTGTTTTAATGCTAGATTCAACGTCATACTATTTTAATGTACATGTAGTTGGTTAATTTCTTCAATTCTTTAAAACTATTACAATGCGTATACCTATTGTTTTCTTCTACAAAAATACAAATATTTACAGTGGAAACTGATACCGAGATTTTGGTCACTGCATTCATTCGGCATTTCTGCGAGTTTATTTACTCATTGGCTTTATTCTTCGACAACCGATGATGATAATGTAACTATGAGAAAAAACAAGGGCCACTGACTCGTAAGATTGCATTCAGTGATCAATACTTTGGTACTTTGGTGCAGTACTTTTTATGTGAAATGTTAACTATCTTCACAATTTTCTTAGTTTGAACACCCTCTCCCTACGCCTTGTGTCATCAGAGAAGAAATAAATGTTATCTAAAAAAGGGATAATGAAAAAAAACAACAACAAATACTAAGTATAATGACTAAGCTATCCTTGCCCCACACGACAGGCATATTATGCATCACGATAGAAAGGAGGAACACTAAGAAAATATGACACTTTACCTTTTGGCTCAAGTGCAACAACCAATAAACAATTACAGGGTAACGCCAATAATCACTCTGGTAGGTTACGTTCTTGGTAAATCGAATGACCACAACTCATGGAGCTCAACCCCTTCATGATATTGTCGACAAGTAGGCCAGAAGGTTTGAGTTAGTTAGTTTAAAGTTATTCATTTATAGAGGCACCAGCTTCTTTGGCTTTTTTTAGCCTCCAGAAAGTTTTAAAAGTCAAAGTATTGCGTTCATAAACCTTGTGACGTTGATATATGATAGGAACTCCATTATTAGTAATTCAGTTTCTGTAGAACGTAAACAACCGTAGTGACTAGCAATATCAGCCAGAGCAGTTTACTGACCTTTCTGACGTCAACGCCCATGTTCTCAAGCAACTCGTCTGCTGACCGGTAGCCGTGGAAGTGTTGATCACCATCGTCTGCCCCAGGTACGGTAATGAGCTTTCTCTGCGGCCCTGGCTTCTCGCACAGCGTCACAAAATCTGTGATGGTGACCAGTCCCTTCTTGCCCTGGAGGATGCCCCACATCTGCTGGGCTGTGGCGCTCGGCTGTCGAGGTCCGCGCTGTTTGGTTTTGGCATGGCCTGGTGGCGGGGCGGAGAGGTTGCCGACGTGCTGGGCCTCCATTGCCTCGTCCTCGATGTCTATCAACTTGTCTCCGTGTGACTTGGACTGTCGCATGTTGGTGCCGTTGCCGCGGCTTCCGTTTTGCTCGAAGGCGTAGCTGTTTGGGCGTGCCTTGCGCGGATCACCGCTGTCGAAGGAGGGGCTGTGTGGGGAGGCGGGGGCGGGTTTGAGTGGGTAGTGCGAGGTGGGCGGGACCGGCTCGTCCATTATGTTGGGATTTCCTCGTGGTAGTTTGGCCTTCAGGACGCTGTCGATGTCGTCAACTTCCCCGATCATGCCCGACCTCTGACCTTTGTATTGCTTCCGCAGTTGTTTCTGCTGAGCTTGCTGTGGTGGTTGCTCTGATTTACCCGACCACTCATTGCCAGGGCTGGGTACTATGTCCGGTAGTGTCCCTTGGCTCGTGATCGACTGCTGTGACATGGACTGAGACATGCGCTGTTTGCCTCCATCATCATCGGCTCCAACTCCCAGCTGGTTAGGACGTTGTCTAGCAGAGTTACGGCCCCTGTCATCTAACACGTCTTCACGCGAGTTCTGCCGGCTGTGGCGGCCGCCATGCTTGCTGTTGCGTCTGTTTGGTGACTCCTCGCGGTTGAAGCCGAACTGCGAGCCGTTACTGTCACTGATCTCGTCCAGTGTGTCCCTCTTGGAGCGGCGTCTCTCGTCCAGCAGCGAGTCACGTGATCCGTCACGGCTCAGTCTCTTGTGGTCCTCCGAGGCCTGGCGCGGGCCGTTAGCGTGACGGTGACGGTTGGGAGAATCGTCTTTTGAAAATGCCTCGGAGGAACTGCCAGACTTTTTGATCCTCGAGCCTGCCCCGTGCTGATCATGCGGGTCAGAACGTCGGTGTCGGCGACGTGACTCGCTGGGAGACGGTTCTCTCTCGAAAGCGTCGGAGTCGCCGTAGTATTCGGCTTTGTTTAGCTCTGATTTCCGGAAGTCCTTGTTAGGCAGACGTGGGTCTCTCTCGTCCTCGTCCAGGATGCTGTCGTTGGACCCCTGTCTGGAGGCGTGGCGAGAATTTCTGTGTCTCGAGCGGCGTGATGAGGGTGAGTTGTCACGTGAGTGTGAGGGCGGGGACTCATCTCGCTGACTGTACGGACGAGACGAGCGTGACCCGCGGCGGGAATCCTCGTAGTCTGCTCTGCTCTCTGCTCCCACCCCGGGGTGTCGCTTGGCATGTCTGCTGTCAGGTGACATGGGTTCTGGTGGTGGCAGCTTCTGCTTCCATTGATGGACCTTCTCAATACTGTCCCTCAGCGACAACGTCTCCGGAGTAAGGGGCGTCTTGTCCCCTCCGTCTGGCTCGCGCTCGTCTAGAAGTTCTTTGCTCGAGTGTCTCTTGCGCCTGGGTCGTTCATCTAACATGTCCTCGCGAGAGCTGGATCTGGAGGTCTTTGACCTCCGTGATGACTTCTTGTCTTCCTCGCCATCACGATCTCGCAAAGTTGACGGAGTGCTCGTTCTCGCCCCGCCCTCGCGCCGCCTGCGTCCATGTTTGCTGCTCCGGTCATCCGTGTCGCTTGCGTCATCCTCGTCCATACTCTCACGTCTGGCGCGACCGGAGGACGGTGGCGGCTCTCCGTACACAGACTGGCGCCATGAGCGCTCGTTAGGCGGTGTGCTCACGCCCTCGTCAGCGTAACTCCGCCTTGACTCGTCTTTGAGTGTAGAGCGAGACGAGCCTCGAGACAGCGGTGTCGAGGGCTTGCTGTAACTGCTGGAGGGTGCACTACTCTTGCTATAGCCTCCATGTGAGGGGGGCTGAGCCCCCAGAACTTTGTCTCTGTATTTGTAATACGTCTCGCCGGGCTGATTAGGCGATGGTGCGAAACTAGAATTTGATGAGGTTCTCTGTCGCCTCCTCTCAGGTTGGTCCAGGTTGGTTTGCGTGGCGCAGTCCACTGTTCCTTTGTCCCCTCCTCGCTTGCTGCCGCTCCGCTCTCCCTTCACTGGACTCTTGTCCGGTACTCTGATCCGCCTGGTCCTCGAAATGCTGGCTTTGTCCTTCACCTTGGGTTCTTTGCTCTCTCCCTCAGGCACCGGGGACGTCCCCCTACAAATGAGATATTTCACCGACTGATCTCGTTTCTCAGCTTCAGGCGCACTGTCGTCAGACTCACTGCTCACCGACACGGCGCGCCTTCCCCTCTTCCCCTCCTCTCTCCGCGGTACAGGTAAACCGGGACTTCTGCCCGCACCTGCGCTGCCGCCTCCACCCCCACCGCTCACAGATGAGCGCTTCGCCTCACCCCGCTCGCTACCCGCCGCGCTCTGCTCGTAACCACGTGAGCTCTGACGCTCATAGGCGCGGGGGGCGGAGGGTTTGGATACAGGCGATGCGTCAGAACCGCTCTTGTAACTGGAATAAGTGGAGTACGGACCGGAAGCGCTGCTGCTGTAGTCATACCGTGACGACCTGGTGGACACTGGTGACCCCTCTCGACTTCCAGCGCCGTAACGGCTGTTTGAACTGCGTGTAGACGCCCGGTCCCAAGACCCGTATGGACTTCCCCCGCCGTAGTCGGACATGTAGCCACTCCGGGAGGAGTATCTGTCTAGGCTGGGGTATCTGTCCACACTCTGATATCTGTCAGCGCCGTAGCCAGAGGAAGAGCCGTATTTACTACTGTCGCCCGTGCCAAACTTTTTGATTGTGTCACTGACGCTTGAGGATCTGTACTTTGGCGGCTCGTAGGTGGCGGTGCGCTGGTAGGGAGGGCGGGAAGAGGAGGGCGTGTAGCCTCGGGAGGAGGAGGTGCCGTATGGGGAGGAGGAGGAGGTATAGTTCTTCCCCGTGCCCATGTCGTAAAGCTGAAAAGAGAAAGAGAGAGAAAAAAATATATATTATTACCATTGTCCATTATTGTCTTCGAATATAAGTACGTGTATAGGATAAAGTATAAGTTCATGCATAGAAAATGTATATACATGTATTGTTTTCTTTTCCTTTTCTATGGAATGAATTATTAAATATACCCCCCCCCCCCAAACAACAACAACAAAGCCACCACAAAACAACAACAACCAAACAAACACACACACACACACAATTAAAAGCTAAGATATACGCATGTGAAAAACGGGCGAGGGAGAGGGAGAGAGACAATAGGGAGAGAGGAGATCGGAAAGATAGATGGAGAAAGAAAAAACGAGTGATAGAGAGACGAGTAGGGCCACGTAACACTTTCTTAGAAATAATGCAACACATAGCAAGTCTGCAACGGTCGGAAGAATATGATGAGGACAAGATAGAACATGGAGATAGGGGTGCGTAGTCTCTGTTCTTGAGCCTTCTTTACTTCTTTTTACCTACTTTTTTTTAACACGGTAGTGTGATTTCATCGGTGCTAAGAGCAGCTTACAAAAACTATAAGCTTCTCAGATATGTTTATATAATAAATATCGTATACTTGACCCGTGGATAAGGATAGGACATGAGATAGAAATCACTATGACGGATGAGTTTGCACGTGAAACAAAATCTTTTTATCACGCGAGGAGATCTCATAAACTGTGGAGACGGTTAGGCTTAAGTCTAAACAAAGACAAGTTAACCCCCTTTATCATTATTATCTTTTACGTTCTGTTAGCTAAAATACACTACCGGCGCTGTGGTGTAATGGTTAGGCTCTTCGCCTTGCATGCGGAAGACCCCAGGTCGATCCCCGATCGCGGACGATCTGGTTTTTTTTCTGCTGGGATTTTTTCCCTCTCAGCCCAGGTTGGCCCTGACAGGCAGGGTCGAAGTAGCCCGTCTCTTAAATGACCTTACAGTGTTGCAGTGGACGTTAAACTGGTAGCCAAACCAAAACTAAAATACACACAGAACTTCAGTTTTCTTCAGACGGTGGAACTCGAATGGCAACTCTTGGATGAAAAGAAAGCTAGCCTTATTAAGGTAAAGACTAATAATGTGCATCGTAAGGACAAATGTATAAAATTACTCTTTGCAATAAGTAATTATTTATTCTTATTTATTTATCTTTGAAAAAATCTATTTTTTTAAATGTGGGTTTGCGTTCTAAGGCATTAGTTGTAAAAATTATATTTAAACTACTGAACTACCACCCCTCCACCCTCCCCGAAAAAAGCAAAATAAAGTAGCTTTTTAGAAATCCCAAACTCAGAAGGATGAGTAATTAGAATTAGGCCTACTTGTATTCGCATTTGAATAGCAAGTATGCAGCTTTGAATTCAAAGTAAAGTCGTGGCTATAAAAAGGAAAAAAAGTAAGAATAGAACCTAGCCAAAAAAAGGCAATGCTATTCCATCGCTTTCTCTGTCTGTCTGTCTGTCTGTCTGTCTGTCTGTCTGTCTGTCTGCCTGTCTGTCTGTCTGTCTGTCTGTCTGTCTGTCTGTCTGTCTGCCTGTCTGTCTGTCTGCCTGTCTGTCTGTATGTCTGCCTGCCTCTATCTCTCTCTACAACACAGATAGACAGCCACACACACATACACACACACACACACACACACACACACACACACACACACACACACACACACAAACACATACACATACACACAAACACACACACAAACACACACACCCGGTTTTCCCAAAGGCAGTTAAAGTTAATTCGAATTCCAACACACACACAAACTTATTCTTAATCTCCCATGAGTCTTAAAATCCGGGGCACTCCTTAAACTAAGAAGTGCAAGATTTTTAAGCCAAAACAGAAAGTATCTAGCAACCTCTTTGTCTCCGAAATCATCTTGGCACCCTCTTACAGCCAATTACGCCTAGATCTAGTGGATATGGGATGTGATGCTTGTTTCTTTTGTTTCGTACTTTTTTAGTTTCTTTTATTTTTTCCTTCGCCATATCTTGTGCTTTCCCTGCCCTTAAAAAAACCAACCAAACAAAAACAAAACCCACCTAAAAAACACAACCTCAACCAAAAAAAAAGAGAAAAAAAAAGAAGAAAAAGACAAAAGAAAACTCCATCGTCTCAGTACTTGTCTCCTCCTGGTTTTCGTTAAACGGATATTATAATGTTTCATTACATGCTGAGCTGGAAAAGCGGAACCTGAAGTCATACATGAACCCGTGCAGTTAATTGGCTCCAGGTTTTAGCCATCCCTTGTGTTTTGTTAATAAGACACACACACAAATATAAAAGAAGACAGATCATTTTTGCGCCCCTGCAAATGTTTGGCATAGTTTGACTGCCAGCAATTCCTTGTTATTCTTACTTAGATGTTCTTCAGAGGCTTTTTTAGTCCACTGAACAACAGGAGAGAGAGAGAGAGAGAGAGAGAGAGAGAGAGAGAGAGAGAGAAGAGAAGAGAGAGGAGAGAGAGAGGAATAAGGGATGAAATATTTTTCATCCTTATCATCTAGTGGGCCGATGTGTGGGCATTATGAGTCTTCACATTATGATTTTGGAATAGTCTGACAGTGACATAGTGCTCACTCCAAATGCTAATCTACAATGTTTGTTTACCTGGGGTTGCACGGTACATATGGTACAACGTACCTCTATATTTTAAGGTAATTTACAGGACTAGAAAGAACATACGGATTAGTGCAATCGTAGTGCTAGAGAAAATAAGTGAGAACAGACCTCACTAGAACGCCCACAATCCACCCACGCGTCAGCTATGAGTAATCTGCATCTGTGGTGCTATGCTTCAGCTCTTTATTTATCACGCAGAGGACGGGGTTTCGACCCCTACGTTGGACTAACATTTCCGTCACTCTGCTAGGATGCCGCGTCCCTCTCAGCCCTGGTGGGCTCAAAATGGCAAGGTCGAAGGAGTCCGCCTCTAAAATGGCCTTACAGTGTTACAAGGGACGTAAAAGTAAAAACAAACGCTTATAACAAAACCAGCTATGAGTATGAGTTTGTGCATCTTGCATGGCTTCTCTGTAAAAATGGAGATATTTGTTATTTATAATAATATGACTTTCCACTGTGGCTTGGGGTCACAGAAACCACTGAGGGCATAATAATATAATGTAGAGCCATATTGCAGCATTTTGTGTTTATTTGGTTTATTTGTGTTGGCATGACTGCCCTGGGTGACACAGTCACTCAAAGTGTAAAGGTATGCGCGAAGTACACCCATGTAGGAGCCAGAATGCCCGCGAGGATGCACCGGTGTTTAGAAGCGAGGGATGTAGACTGACGAGCTACAGGGCGGATCAAGAAGTACATGGCTGATCACAACACCGGCGTCTAGAGGCGAGCGATGGGGACTGAAGAACTACAAGGCTGATCACGAAGTTGGGTAAAAGGCAAGTTATAAAAAATCCGAATGAAAGATTTTTTAATGCGGGATTTCAAACAATCGAAGAAGGCATTAGATAATTCTCTGAGACGAAATGTCTCTTTGAAATCGAAGAACTAAACGACAGATTCGTTTCACAAAACGAGAACAGCCTAAAATCCACCCCAAGTAGCGACTCCATGAAGAATAGATTCGAATCAAGATAATATTCAAATAGACAAGCGAGAGAGAGAGAGAGAGAGAGAGAGAGAGGGAGAGAGAGAGAGAGAGAGAGAGAGAGAGAGAGAGAGAGAGAGAGAGAGTAAAGACTCTGAATTCGGACTTGAAGGTCTTGGGGCCAAGTTAAGGTTTTGAAAAAAGGCTAAAACGGCCAAAGATGCTGATGCCTGTATAAACAACTAACTTTAAACTAACTATTGTTTTAATTTCAGTCATAGATCTTTTAAAATGGTCACACTCGTACATTTTTGCACTAAACAAATACACTTATTGGGACTTTGCTCCCTCTGACTGACCAGGACTCGGCGTGAGGTGTGGCTAGACAAGAGAAAAGCTGTCGCTTCCAGTTGAGGAAGGCAATGGCTCACTGTAAGGACTGAATAACTGCAAAAACACCTTCTCCACAGCAATGCGGGCATTCACACTGGCACTACTCTTATACAACTAAAGAAGCTGGTGCTTCTGTAAAGGAGCAACACTCCCTACTGTTTAAACCCCCCCCCCCCCAGTAATTTCATCTTAAATAGCCGGTATTCTTTCCACTGAAATTTTTAGTCGGTATCTTTATTCATTAATAAGCTATATGCCTAGTATAAAGCGCTCTACCTATAAATTGGGTTGATAACATTTTATACAAATAAAAAAATAAAATAAAAAAAAAGACAAACTTCAACTTCGTTTTTCTCGAAACTGCAAAATTGCAGATACGTAGATCTTACTGTGATCTGTTGAAAGGTTAGATAGAGAGATGATCATAGACCAAGGCCCAGATCCCCGCCTCCACAGGTAGATGTACAAGTTGTGAGTCTGGTGCACGTGCGTCGTCACGGGCTAGCTCTTAGCTAACTGCACGGGAGGAGGAAGGGGGGGGGGGGGGTGAGGCCAGGTGTTGGGATAGAGGGAGGGAGGTGCTGGATACGAAATGAGGGGGAAGGAAGGAAAAGGGAGGAGAAAAAAGAGGCACGGAGGTAGAGAGAGAAGGGAGGAGGTTTGGTTTAGGCAGAGAGGAAAAGTATATAAGTAAAGAAGTTACAGAGATAATGAAATGAAAAGAGAAAGAAAAGGAGGAAGACAGACTAGTAGACACAGATAGGTAGCAAGCGAGATAACCTGATGGATACTTATGTTATAGAGATAGTTTAGTTGATACTCGTAAATTATAGATAGATAGACAGACATAGGGGTAAAAAGATAGAAAGAGAGAGAGAGAGAGAGAGAGAGAGAGAGAGAGAGAGAGAGAGAGAGAGAGAGAAACACACACACACACAGACAAAAACAGAAATATATATATATATAGAGAGAGAGAGAGAGACAGGTAAAGAGAGAGAGAGAGAGAGAG